>JAUPFX010000015.1:1430064-1492564 GCA_036937225.1 Sebastes paucispinis | reverse complement strand
CACCTGTAACAAATTCCCATTTACGTTTCTTCAAAGATATTCAATTTAAAAGGAAATAAAAGAGAGAAAAACAGAACAAATACGCACATTTTAGAAGCAAGAAACATTTTTTCTATCAACATTAATATAACAAGTGGGAAAAGTTGAATTTAGAGCATAAAGTGTACAGAACGTGCACTTCAGATGACCAACAACAAACAAAGAATCAGAAAAGGGAGCGATGACAGAACATCAACGCATTATCTGTCAAAGCGATTCGTTTCCCTTCCAGAAGAAGGACGAGATGAGTTGAAAATGTCGTCTCATAAACAAAGAGTTGTTGCTTGTTAGATCATTTAATTGATTATTATCTGACATGTGTTTTGATAGATGGAGCAGGAGGTAAAGAGAGAGGACAGTCTCTAGACACACCACCACCAACACTCCTATTCATGTTGACATGTGACCTTTAAATTGAAACGTGGATGTTAATGAGAAGTTAGAACTTGAGGATCCACAATGCTGGTTTAGTAGAGACGTCAGTATTTAGTTGGTGTTTCAGTCTCCTCTCTGTCCTCCACAGTGAACGAGATCCTCAGCACCGCAGCTAAAGAGCGAACTGAGAGTCTGGCTGAAGGCAAGAGCGGCGGCAAAGGTAAAGCACTCCACCAGGTTTACACGTCACGTCTTTGTTCCTTTTATACTTGAAAACACTGACGTTTATATGAGTCTCCTCTCATCTCGTCTCTCTCTCATCTCTCTCTCTCTCTCTCTCTCAGCTCCCTCAGTCCAGCAGCGATCTCAGCTGGAGGAGCTGCGCAAGTTCGGCAAAGAGTTCAGGGTGAGACTGATGTGATGTCACACAGGGGTCAAAAAGGGGTACAATGGGCGCCTGGGTTAGCTCAGTTGGTAGAGCGGGCGTCCATGTATCAAGGCTTGATCCTGACCGCGGCGGCCCGGGTTCGAATCCGGCCTGTGGCCCTTTCCGCATCCACTCTCTCTCTCCCCCCTTTCAAGACTCTATCCACTGTCCTCAATAAAAATGGAAAAATGCCCCCAAAAAAATAACTTTAAAAAAAAAAAAAAAAGGGGTACAATAACCTTTTATTTGTATGTTAATACAATGTACAAGAATTCAGGAATATGTAGGATATCACTACTGACATTCCTGTAATAGTATGTCACAACGTCTGCTCTATCAGCCGTGTGTTTACTACGTGTTTATTTGCATATAGAGCGGGGAAGTGAGATCAGATCACAAGTGGAGACGTTTGAACAGACGTACTTAAAGCTGTCCACTTGTGATCGGATCACTGAGGACATGTTAATGCCAGGTGTGAACAGGGCCTTAATGTGAAGGATCAGTAGGACATAATAAAGAGTTTCTTCCTGTCTTGTCTCTCAGCTGCAGCCCACCTCCTCCTCCTCTCCGTCAGCGAGTCCTGCAGATCCTCCTCAGCACAGCTCCGCCTCCCCCACCGACTCCTCCTCCTCCTCCTCCACCTCCCCCGCGCTGCCTAAACCTGTCACCTCCTCCTCTGCTGCCCAAGACCTGCAGCAGACCGCGGAGGCAGCCCCGACCTCCGCCGCTGCTGGGCCGGAGGGGCCGCAGCAGCCTGGGACCCCTCTGGCCCCCGGCGGTGAGGAGGGCTGTCCGGAGAGCAGCGATCGACCAGAGTCTGCGTCTGCAGCTGCAGCGTGAGTAACTGGAACTACTCATACAATACTGGATACTACGGCTGTCACAATATACATTTCTCTCGGTATGATTATCATGGCAAAAAATATCACGATAACGATATTATCACAATCACTTAAAATACATCTTTAACTTTATTTGGTCCAACGTTTGTTTGTATTTCATGGTTCCACCTGAAACAACACGCCTGTTATTTTACAGCCGTTTGGTCTTTTTCAATAATGTTCAGTATTTAATGACCTTTTCTTTTCTTTTTGCAGGCAAGTGAAAAACTCAACTTTGAATCCAAATGCAAAAGAATTTCTTCCCATAAAAGTGAACGTGATCCAGGTTAGTGTGTTGAAACGGTCACAAACACTCAGCTGGTGAATCATATGACTCTTTAACATGATGGAGAACAAATGTTGAACTGGTGCATGAGAAACATTTCAACCTGTCATGTTGAATCTCTGTAAAACTTAACTTTTCTTTCTCTGTGTTGTGACAGAAGCCTGCTCCGACCCCCACCCCTCCTCGACCGACCCAGCCCAGCCCCTCTTTGGTTCTGGCCCCTCAGGGACAGCCGGGAGGAGGCGCCATCTACAGCAACCCACCTGGACACTACCTGTCCTACGTCACCCCCCTCCACCTCCAAGGACACCAGCTCCAGGTCTGAATCCCTCTCTTCACTGTCTCTCACCAAGAACGTCTTGATATATATAGTAGGGGCGTAACGATACGTTTTTACAACGATACGATTTCCATGGTTACGATATGATTCATGGGCGATATTTGGCTCATCTAGAGCGGTACGGTACGATACGGTACCGTACGGTACGATACTACGATACGATTAAAATTAGTTGAAATCGATACAGTAACTTTTTTGGCCGAACATTCAATCAGTGTGAAATAAAGATGTGATACTGGACAGCGCAGGTCAGAGGCCTGTACTATGAAGCAGGATTTGGCGTTATCGAGGTAACTTCAGGGTTAACCCTTCTGGGTTTTCCGTACTACGAAGTTGGATCACTTCTTACCGGGGTAGATCACCATGGTAACTGATGCTGAACAGCTGACCTGCTCCGGAGCAGGTTATGTTCCAGATAAGAGATCAACTCGTATAAAAGCACCTCCTACTGACCAGTCAGAGATCTGTGCGGTGATCGTATGATGATATCACACACATATGAAGACGTTACAGTCATAATCCAGACTAAAAACAACACAGTTTAAACTGACAGATGCAGGAAGGACAGCTGGCTGTATGCTGTGGGTGTTTACCGCTTTGAATTATGTTTTTATATTTATTTATTTGACTTGGTCTTGAGACCGTTTCACACCGCTGGACACAGGACGCAGCTGAAAGGAGGTTCAAATAGTCATACACGCCGCGTACTTGTTATTGGGCATGATTAGGTGTGATCCATTCATCCGTTACACTTCTAAAAGCTATATCTAGACGTTTGTCATCCTTAAATGTGCAAATCCTTAATAACAATACAATCGATTTTTGCGTTTCAAATTGATTTTATATCGATAGACATCCGCTGTGAAGGACAACTTGCCGAGTACCTATCGATGTAGTTGGATCGTAGGAATATAAATGGATCCATCGATGTAGTAGATGAATCGTTACACCCCTAATATTTATATTACATGTTGTCTCGTTAGTTAGTTAATTAGTCTCGTTAGTTAGTTAATTAGTCTCATTAGTTAATTAGTCTCGTTAGTTAGTTAATTAGTCTCGTTAGTTAGTTAATTAGTCTCATTAGTTAGTTAATTAGTCTCATTAGTTAGTTAATTAGTCAGACGGCAGTAGAGATCATTCTCAAGAGAAAAGTTGCTGTGGTTTAAAAACTGATTTCCTTGTTTCCTCCTCAGGCTCCTCAGATGTATCAGTACGCCATGTCAGCTGTCAACCAGGGCAAATACCCCCGACCCAAAGGTAAACACTGCACACATCTCAATCCATGTCATTATTAAAGAGACTGTAAGAATGATAAACTGCTTGTTAACAGCAACACCTGTGACCGTCAAGTCAACGACAGTCAGCGTCCTGTTGCGCAAGCGAGCATCGGTCAAAACAACGAGGCGACACACACGAGACTGATTGACGGGCATCATGTTGATTGACTTTAGCAACATTAGCAGCGTTCTAGAATAAATATATAAAAATAGAGAAATCATAAGAAAATATAAATAAGAAATATATATAACGACAGTGCACAATAATAATACTGAAAAATAAGATATATGCAAATAATATAAATGCAAGAATACTTTAAAATAAGAATGATATTTTAAATGTAGTATATAAATAAAAGCAGTGTTAATGCCGGAGTAAACCAGATTATTGCTCAGCTGAATTATTGCATTAAATTATTGCACTGTTAAATCAGTAATGCAGCTTTGAAGATATAATAAATGATGGGGCCATAGCCCCTGATAGGGGTAAACAAATTAGATATATAATTTCTAACAAGTGGTCCTTGTCTCTTGGACAACTCTTCTGATAATTCTTTTCACTCGTCTGTCAGTAATCTTGTGAGGAGCACCTGGTTGTGGCCAGTTTATGGTGAAATGATGTACTTTCCGGATTATGGCCCCAACAGAGTTCACTGGAACATTCAGACGTTTAGAAATGCGTCTGTAACCGATGCCATCAGAATGTTTTGCAACAATAAGGTTGCGACGGTCTTGCGAGAGCTCTTTGCTTTTATCCATCATGAGATGGTTCTTGTGTGACACCTTGGTAATGAGACACCTTCTTATCGGCCATCAGTTGGGACTGAACCAGCTGATATTCATTTGCACTGACAAGGGGCCGGGTTGCTTTCTAATTACTGAGAGATCTCAGCTGTTGTCTTGGCTCTCCATGCCTTTCTGCACCTCCCTTTCTTCATGTATTCAATACTTCTTCCCCGTGTCATTTCACATTATTACACATAACTTCATTTCTGAACTGATTTGTTTTGGTTTCTTTGTATGTATAGATTATCCATCCATTAATAAGAACTCTTTCAGTATTTGTTCTTTATCAACATGAACGTTAGATCTCAGATGAAACCATGAGACCATGTGTTGTTGTGCTGTTTCAGGCCCGGTGGTGGGACAGCGTCCGGAGCATCACGCCTCCCAGGCCTCCTCCATGATCTCAGCTGCGGCGTCGGCAGCAGGCCCCCCGCTGGTGGCTTCACCTTACCCCCAGTCTTACCTGCAGTACGGTCAGGTGATCCAGGCCCTGCCCCCACACTACCACGGACAGGTACCGACATTTAACCTCCTAAAATACATTCAACCAGTGCAGGGGTCAGCAACCTGCGTCTCTTCAGCTCCTCTCCAGCGGCTCCCTGGGGATTTTAAACATGGAAATGAATAACTGTTTTTTGTTTACATTTTCATTTTTATTAATCATAGTTGTAGGTCTATGGTACGACGGTACGACGGAGTATTAGGGCCACATTGAGGGAAAAACTACATCTGAGAATTAGAGAATAAAGTCATAATATTATAAAGTAGTCATTTAATGTGTCATTTTCTTTTTTTCTCGTAAAGTTCCGACTTTATTCTCGTTATATTACGACTTTTTTCTCGTAAAGTTATGACTAGTACTGAAAACCCTGAAGTTACCTCGCTAACCACAATTCCTGCTTCGTAGTACAGGCCTCTGGACATCCTACTGCGACTTTAAATGTGATTCTTACTCATCAACTAAATATGAGCTGCATCAAAAACCTCCAAAGCACAAAATATATATAAAGTAAATCAGATGAAGTCAGACGAGCCTTTGTTGTTCGTTAGATTATCATTTATTAACCTGAAATAAAAGTTGTGAGCCGTTGATAAAACTTTGTTTATTAAAAGTCTCTCGTGTCTCTTCTGTTGCGTCCAGCCCGTTTACTCGATGCTGCAGGGGGGAAGGATGCTGACGTCCGGGGCCCCTCCTCAGCAGATGGGTCCTCCCGGGGGCCAGTACCCCGGCCAGGCTGAGGGCCAACAACAACAACAACAACAACAACAACAACAGGCGGCCATGTATGGTAAGCAAGGAGTCTCTTTTTTTATTTATTTATCATATTCAATGAAAGGCAGAGCAGGATTGTTTTTTTAAACTAAACAAATTTATGAATCTAGTTTAGCTTAGTTCTCATAACAAGTTGTTAGTTGTGAATTCAGGGCTCTAAAAGAGGAAAAGACACGATGCTGCTGCGGTGGGCATTAAACTCAAATTGATCTCATGTGTGAGTTCTTATCTCCTTCGTAGGAAATAAACATGACTGCAATTTATTTTTCTCACTGAGCCTCTCAGGGCTTCTCAACATGATCCTCAATAATGATAAAAACATTTATTTATTTATTTATCTGGAGCCCCATTACCTATTCCTAGGGTGTACACAAAATATCATCATGATTAGGGCTGTCAATCGATATTTTATTTAATCGTGATTAATCGCATGATTGTCCACAGTTAATCATGATTAATCACAAATTAATCACACATTTTTTATCTCTTCAGAAGTTACCTTAAAGGGAGATTTGTCTTTAAAACTGAGACCTAAAAATCGCAAATAGCGTTAAAGAAATTAGTGGCAGCCCCCTCATTTGCATAATGAGGCAGAAATGCATAAAGAAATGTAAAAAGAAAAGAATACAGAAATAAATAAATTTGGGGAAATAAATAAGACGTGAAATGCAATTGGAAAATCGTGCAGAAATAAATATATAAATGCATAAATACCTGAATAAATACATACTTTTAAAAAATAAATATAAAATAAATGCAAAAATAAATGAATAAATACAAAATAAATGCAAAAATAAAAAATGTATAAAAATAAATGAATAAATGCAAAAATAAAAAATGTATACAAATAAATTAAAAATTATAAAAATAAATTACATAAAGAAATTTAAACAGAATAGTAAACAAATAAGGGATGTAATACAAAGATAATTGAATAAAGAAGCAAATTAAAACAGAAATATCAATTTGTCACATTTTATCAATTAATTATTGGCTACATTTATTTTTAATCATATTAAAAAAAAAAATTTATTTATTTATTTATTTTAGATTTTGGTAGGTTACATCCTCCATAGAAACTGAGCTCACTGTTCCATGAATTGAATTTAATATATAATAGTACTATAAACTGTGATAATCTTGCCTAGGGGGAGCTAAGAAGAATGACCTCAGAGTGCTTTCAGGTGCATTTGAACAGATTACGTCCCCACAGTCCAGCGTAGAGAGACAGACTGACTTCAGGCGTGTAGCTCTGAAATCTACAACTTTTTCCACTAATGTTCAAAATAAATGTTATTGAGTAAATCTGCAGATTTTCTAAAGCTTAGTTGCACAGAGTCGACACGAAAGGATAAAACTGTGTCATCTCCATAAAACAGTAATATATATAGTATATAGTAAAAATAAGTGGTCCAAGTATTGAACCCTGTGGGACTCCTTTTTGTTTTAGGTAATATTTTAGATTGAGCATTACTCACCAGTATACACCGTACAGCAGAGACGACATTTAATTCAACTGCATAGCAATCCAGCTTTGTCAGCATGTGATCGTTTTTGTTCATGAGGTACTTTTTTCGATTTAAAGCAGAAGTTGCAGACAGGGTTCAGCATCACCGGAGAAATTACTTCACAGGTCCAATCTAAACCATCTATTTAACATTCAGATCAGCCAAAAGTGACATGTGAATGATCAACGGTGCCTTCTGCAGGATAACTGCACCTTTTAATGACTGAGAAGTTGTTAAATTCACTCTTTTATTTCTCTTTCAGCTCAGTCGTTCTCTCACCACGCGGGCGCCATGCATCATCCTCAGCCCTCCAGCACCCCCACTGGGAACCAGCAGCCTCCGCAGCACTCAGCTCCCAGTCCAGGACACAACCAGGTAGCGCTCCACTCCACATTAACGGTGACTAAAGGTCCCGACTAGGGATGCACTGATACTGATACCAGTATCGGGTATCGGGTCCGATACTGTGCTCATGTACTCGCATTCACAAAACGGCTCCGAACAGAATGTTAGAGCAGAATGAAGACATGTTTTGGGGAAAATAATGTGACGTTAGTGTCAAAAATACTTGAATAGAGATGAAGAAAAGGTTTGTCTATGATGGTCTTGTCTCTTCCTGTGACGTGATTTGATCAATGTGTGTTTTATTTGTATCGTCCCCTCTCAGTCGGGTCAGGCCGGTCCTCAGCCTCAGTCCATGTTCCACTCTGGAGGTCTGCAGGCTCCGACTCCTCCCAACCTGCAGCCGGGCCACAGCTCCCCACAGGCCTCCTACGCCATGCAGGGATACAACCTCCAAGGACACCAGCAGCTGCCCCACGGATTCCCCTCAATCAGCCAACTCACACAGGTGAATATATATATATATATATCTAAACATCAGCCAACTCACACAGGTCAATATATATATATATCAGCTTCTCTTCAACACAAAGTTGGCTGATGTTTATATAAACATCAGCCAACTTTGTGTTGAAGAGAAGCTGATGTCACATTTAAGATTTCATCAACAAACATGTAGCTGTTTTAATGTGAACAGAAAAGCTGATGCTAAAAACACATGATGATCTTATAGACCATGATGCATTGCTGCAGATTAAACCAGCCAACAGGATATAAAGGACTTAAAATGCAACGTACACATTAATGCAGCAGTAATATTAATCCAGAGACATCAGATAGATAACAGGTTTATAAATATTATTATTATAAATATAATATATATGTATTTATTATATATATATATAATATATATATATATATATATATTATATATATATAGTCGGACAGACGTTAACAACTTGTTAGGTTTCGTTGTATTTAGGATCAAATGTCTAGTCTAGAAAACAGTAGAGGTGTTTATTGTATATTTACAGAGGCTGTTGCAAAAACCAAGTAGCTCATAAACATCAGAGTTAAAAAAGAAAAGAAATGCCACCACAGAGGTAGAGTAGGAGTAAGTTTTATTTTTAGTTTCTCTTTTTATTCTGTATACTGTGAACCTTTGTAATCCCCTCCGCTTGATACCAAACCACGGTTAGGGAGAGGGAAGTCCTAAAGCTTACCGCTGTAGTTCTACCCTCCACCTTAAAGAAAGTGCTTCATTCAGCTGTGAGTGGGACTACAGACGGGGTTCACTCCGCCTGGGAGTGGGAGTGGGAGTGGGAGTGGGAGTGGGAGTGGGAGTGGGAGTGGGAGGGTCTGGTCTGAGAAAGGCCCTGAGGTCTCAGTCTGCAGCTTCTCCGTGGGGTCTTGTTTGTCCTCTGCAGGCTCACGTCGCAGGAGGAATGTCAGGACCTCACCACTCTGCAGGCCACGGCCTGCCGCCCGTCATGCTGCACTACGTCTCCCCTCAGCAGGGCGCCAGCTCCAACCCCCAACACGGCCCCCAGCAGGGGGCGCCACAACACTTCTACATCGGACACCCACAAGGTAAAACACGCCCCTGGGCACAGACGGAAAAACTAGGACTTTTAGCACTACGTTTTTCGACAAACTACATAATTTTTTTTCGTGACTTTTCTCGACATACGACATAATGACTTTTTACGACATACTATACGATGACTTTTTCAACATACTATACGACGACTTTTTTTCGGGACTTTATCGACATACTACACGATGACTTTTTTTTCGGGACTTTTTCGACATACTACACGATGACTTTTTTTCGGGACTTTTTTCGACATACTACACGATGACTTTTTTTTCGGGACTTTTTCAACATACTACACGATGACTTTTTTTTCAGGACTTTTTCAACATACTACACGATGACTTTTTTCGGGACATTTTTTTGACATATACTTATGACTTTTTCAACATGACTTACGACACAGAATCCCATTACGCAATGATTACATTAACTTTAGCATTCAACTAAGCATTGATGACCAAACATAATTCCCACATCATTTGCAAGTTGTAATTTCAGGTGTTTGTGTATGAAAGCCTTGAATTCAAAATGTGGATGAATTTTTAAGCAACACTTTTCTGTGTTCTGTCTTCCAGCTGTTCAGGTTCAGGCTCATCCCACCCAACAGCTGTCCTTCCACCCCTCTGCAAACTGAAACCCTCCGTCACATCTGGCTTCAGGAGCGAGGAAGACGAGCGTCACCATGTGACAAAACCCACCCCAAATATCCCCAAACAACTCGTAACATTCCCACCTCCTGACATCAAATTAACACATTCTCATTTTTACCCACATCATCTTTTAGACAGAAAGAAGTTTCTGGATTTTAAAATGTAAATACAGACTGTTTTCACACATGAACAAGAAGCTGGACTGAAGACAATAACTGGTGGAAACTTTGACTGATAGTGGAAACAGTTTTTCTCCCCGTCCCACCTCCTCTGTCCTTTTACAGACGAAACCAGTTCATTAATAATAAAACCACTGAAAAAAAGCAGTCTCCTTGGGAGTCCATTTGTTGTTTGAAAGTCATAGTATAGTATGTTTAAAAAAGTCATAGTATGGTGTGTCATAAAATGTCATATTATAGTATGTCGAAAGATTCTTAAAAAAAGTCATAGTATATTATGTCGAAAAACGTAGTGAAAAAAGCCATAGTATGTCGAGAAAAGTCTTAAAAAAAATGTCATTTTATGGTATTTTGAAAAATTCTTAAAAAGAAGTCATTTTATGGTATGTCGAAAAATTCTTAAAAAGTCATTTTATAGTATTTCGAAAAATTCTTAAAAAGTCATTTTATAGTATTTCGAAAAATTCTTAAAAAGAAGTCATTTTATAGTATGTCGAAAAATACTTTAAAAAAAGTCATTTTATGGTATGTCGAAAAATTCCTAAAAAAAGTCATTTTATGGTATTTCAAAAAATTCTTAAAAAGAAGTCATTTTATGGTATGTCGAAAAATTCTTAAAAAGAAGTCATTTTATGGTATGTCGAAAAATTCTTAAAAAAAGTCATTTTATGGTATTTCGAAAAATTCTTAAAAAGAAGTCATTTTATGGTTTGTCGAAAAATTCTTTAAAAAAGTAATTTTATGGTATGTCGAAAAATTCTTAAAAAAAGTCATTTTATGGTATTTCGAAAAATTCTTAAAAAGAAGTCATTTTATGGTTTGTCGAAAAATTCTTTAAAAAAGTAATTTTATGGTATGTCGAAAAATTCTTTAAAAAGTCATTTTATGGTATGTCGAAAAATTCTTAAAAAAAAGTCATTTTATGGTATGTCGAAAAATTCTTAAAAAAAAGTCATTTTATGGTATGTCGAAAAATTCTTTAAAAAAGTCATTTTATGGTATTTCGAAAAATTCTTAAAAAGAAGTCATTTTATAGTATGTCGAAAAATTCTTTAAAAAAAGTCATTTTATGGTATGTCGAAAAATTCTTAAAAAGAAGTCATAGTATGGTATTTCAAAAAATTCTTAAAAAGAAGTCATTTTATGGTATGTCGAAAAATTCTTTAAAAAAAGTAATTTTATGGTATGTCGAAAAATTCTTAAAAAGAAGTCATTTTATGGTATGTCGAAAAATTCTTAAAAAAAAGTAATTTTATGGTATTTTGAAAAATTCTTAAAAAGAAGTCATTTTATGGTATGTCGAAAAATTCTTTAAAAAAAGTCATTTTATGGTATGTCGAAAAATTCCTAAAAAAAGTCATTTTATGGTATTTCAAAAAATTCTTAAAAAGAAGTCATTTTATGGTATGTCGAAAAATTCTTAAAAAGTCATTTTATGGTATGTCGAAAAATTCTTAAAAAGAAGTCATTTTATGGTATGTCGAAAAATTCTTAAAAAGAAGTCATTTTATGGTATGTCGAAAAATTCTTTAAAAAATGTCATTTTATGGTATGTCGAAAAATTCTTTAAAAAAAGTCATTTTATGGTATGTCGAAAAATTCTTTAAAAAAGTCATTTTATGGTATTTCGAAAAATTCTTAAAAAGAAGTAATTTTATGGTATGTCGAAAAATTCTTTAAAAAGTCATTTTATAGTATGTCGAAAAATTCTTAAAAAGAAGTCATTTTATGGTATGTCGAATAAATTCTTTAAAAAAAGTCATTTTATGATGTCGAAAAATTCTTTAAAAAAGTCATTTTATGGTATGTCGAAAAATTCTTTAAAAAGTCATTTTATGGTATGTCGAAAAATTCTTTAAAAAGTCATTTTATGGTATGTCGAAAAATTCTTAAAAAAAGTCATAGTATGGTATTTCGAAAAATTCTTTAAAAAAGTAATTTTATGGTATGTCGAAAAATTCTTTAAAAAAAGTCATTTTATGGTATGTTGAAAAATTCTTAAAAAAAGTCATTTTATGGTATGTCGAATAAATTCTTTAAAAATAGTCATTTTATGATATGTCAAAAAATTCTTTAAAAAAGTCATTTTATGGTATTTCGAAAAATTCTTAAAAAGAAGTAATTTTATGGTATGTCGAAAAATTCTTTAAAAAGTCATTTTATGGTATGTCAAAAAATTCTTA
The DNA here is from genome assembly GCA_036937225.1 of Sebastes paucispinis. Lineage (NCBI taxonomy): Eukaryota > Metazoa > Chordata > Actinopteri > Perciformes > Sebastidae > Sebastes > Sebastes paucispinis. The sequence goes on along the minus strand of JAUPFX010000015.1, from coordinate 1,480,421 downwards.
AAAAGAAGTCGTAGTATGATATTTTGAAAAATTCTTAAAAAAAATCATTTTATGGTATTTCGAAAAATTCTTTAAAAAAAGTCATTTTATGGTATGTCGAAAAATTCTTAAAAAAAGTCATAGTATGGTATTTCGAAAAATTCTTTAAAAAAGTCATTTTATGGTATGTCGAAAAATTCTTTAAAAAAAGAAGTCATAATATGGTATTTCAAAAAATTCTTAAAAATAAGTCATTTTATGGTATGTCGAAAAATTCTTTAAAAAAAGTCATTTTATGGTATGTCGAAAAATTCTTTAAAAAAAGTTATTTTATGGTATGTCGAAAAATTCTTTAAAAAAAGTCATTTTATGGTATGTCGAAAAATTCTTAAAAAAAATCATTTTATGGTATGTCGAAAAATTCTTTAAAAAAAGTCATTTTATGGTATTTCGAAAAATTCTTAAAAGTCATTTTATGGTATGTCGAAAAATTCTTTAAAAAAAGTCATTTTATGGTATGTCGAAAAATTCTTAAAAAAAATAATTTTATGGTATGTCGAAAAATTCTTTAAAAAAAGTCATTTTATGGTATTTCGAAAAATTCTTAAAAGTCATTTTATGGTATGTCGAAAAATTCTTTAAAAAAAGTAATTTTATGGTATGTCGAAAAATTCTTAAAAAAAATCATTTTATGGTATTTCGAAAAATTCTTAAAAATAAGTAATTTTATGGTATGTCGAAAAATTCTTTAAAAAGTCATTTTATGGTATGTCGAAAAATTCTTAAAAAGAAGTCATTTTATGGTATGTCGAAAAATTCTTTAAAAAAATCATTTTATGGTATGTCGAAAAATTCTTAAAAAAAAGTCATTTTATGGTATGTCGAATAAATTCTTTAAAAAAAGTCATTTTATGATATGTCGAAAAATTCTTTAAAAAAGTCATTTTATGGTATTTCGAAAAATTCTTAAAAAGAAGTCATTTTATGGTATGTCGAAAAATTCTTAAAAAAAATAATTTTATGGTATGTCGAAAAATTCTTTAAAAAAAGTCATTTTATGGTATTTCGAAAAATTCTTAAAAGTCATTTTATGGTATGTCGAAAAATTCTTTAAAAAAAGTAATTTTATGGTATGTCGAAAAATTCTTAAAAAAAATCATTTTATGGTATTTCGAAAAATTCTTAAAAATAAGTAATTTTATGGTATGTCGAAAAATTCTTTAAAAAGTCATTTTATGGTATGTCGAAAAATTCTTAAAAAGAAGTCATTTTATGGTATGTCGAAAAATTCTTTAAAAAAAGTCATTTTATGGTATGTCGAAAAATTCTTAAAAAAAAGTCATTTTATGGTATGTCGAATAAATTCTTTAAAAAAAGTCATTTTATGATATGTCGAAAAATTCTTTAAAAAAGTCATTTTATGGTATTTCGAAAAATTCTTAAAAAGAAGTAATTTTATGGTATGTCGAAAAATTCTTTAAAAAGTCATTTTATGGTATGTCGAAAAATTCTTAAAAAGAAGTCGTAGTATGGTATTTTGAAAAATTCTTAAAAAAAATCATTTTATGGTATTTCGAAAAATTCTTTAAAAAAAGTCATTTTATGGTATGTCGAAAAATTCTTAAAAAAAGTCATAGTATGGTATTTCGAAAAATTCTTTAAAAAAGTTATTTTATGGTATGTCGAAAAATTCTTTAAAAAAAGTCATTTTATGGTATGTCGAAAAATTCTTAAAAAGAAGTAATTTTATGGTATGTTGAAAAATTCTTTAAAAAGTCATTTTATGGTATGTCGAAAAATTCTTAAAAAGAAGTCGTAGTATGGTATTTTGAAAAATTCTTAAAAAAAATCATTTTATGGTATTTCGAAAAATTCTTTAAAAAAAGTCATTTTATGGTATGTCGAAAAATTCTTAAAAAAAGTCATAGTATGGTATTTCGAAAAATTCTTTAAAAAAGTCATTTTATGGTATGTCGAAAAATTCTTTAAAAAAAGTCATTTTATGGTATGTCGAAAAATTCTTAAAAAGAAGTCATAGTATGGTATTTCAAAAAATTCTTAAAAATAAGTCATTTTATGGTATGTCGAAAAATTCTTTAAAAAAAGTCATTTTATGGTATGTCGAAAAATTCTTTAAAAAAAGTCATTTTATGGTATGTCGAAAAATTCTTTAAAAAAATAATTTTATGGTATGTCGAAAAATTCTTTAAAAAAAGTCATTTTATGGTATGTCGAAAAATTCTTTAAAAAGTCATTTTATGGTATGTCGAAAAATTCTTAAAAAAGTCATAGTATGGTATTTCGAAAAATTCTTTAAAAAAGTCATTTTATGGTATTTCGAAAAATTCTTAAAAAGAAGTCATTTTATGGTATGTCGAAAAATTCTTTAAAAAAGTCATTTTATGGTATGTCGAATAAATTCTTTAAAAACAGTCATTTTTTCTGATATGTCGAAAAATTCTTTAAAAAAAGTCATTTTATGGTATGTCGAAAAATTCTTAAAAAAAGTCATAGTATGGTATGTCGAAAAATTCTTAAAAAAGTCATAGTATGGTATTTCGAAAAATTCTTTAAAAAAGTCATTTTATGGTATTTCGAAAAATTCTTAAAAAGAAGTCATTTTATGGTATGTCGAAAAATTCTTAAAAAAAAGTCATTTTATGGTATGTCGAAAAATTCTTAAAAAAAAGTCATAGTATGGTATTTCGAAAAATTCTTAAAAAAAGTAATTTTATGGTATGTCGAAAAATTCTTAAAAAAAAGTCATTTTATGGTATGTCGAAAAATTCTTTAAAAAAAGTCATTTTATGGTATGTCGAAAAATTCTTAAAAAAAAGTCATAGTATGGTATTTCGAAAAATTCTTTAAAAAAAGTCATTTTATGGTATGTCGAAAAATTCTTTAAAAAAATAATTTTATGGTATGTCGAAAAATTCTTTAAAAAAAGTCAATGTATGGTATTTCGAAAAATTCTTAAAAAAAGTAATTTTATGGTATGTCGAAAAATTCTTAAAAAAAAGTCATTTTATGGTATGTCGAAAAATTCTTAAAAAAAAGTCATAGTATGGTATTTCGAAAAATTCTTTAAAAAAAGTCATTTTATGGTATGTCGAAAAATTCTTTAAAAAAATAATTTTATGGTATGTCGAAAAATTCTTTAAAAAAAGTCAATGTATGGTATTTCGAAAAATTCTTAAAAAAAGTAATTTTATGGTATGTCGAAAAATTCTTAAAAAAAAGTCATAGTATGGTATTTCGAAAAATTCTTTAAAAAAAGTCATTTTATGGTATGTCGAAAAATTCTTTAAAAAAAGTCATTTTATGGTATTTCGAAAAATTCTTAAAAAAAAGTCATAGTATGGTATTTCGAAAAATTCTTTAAAAAAGTCATTTTATGGTATGTCGAAAAATTCTTAAAAAAAAGTCATTTTATGGTATGTCGAAAAATTCTTTAAAAAAAGTAATTTTATGGTATGTCGAAAAATTCTTAAAAAAAAGTCATTTTATGGTATGTCGAAAAATTCTTAAAAAAAAAGTCATTTTATGGTATGTCGAAAAATTCTTAAAAAAAAGTCATAGTATGGTATTTCGAAAAATTCTTTAAAAAAAGTCATTTTATGGTATGTCGAAAAATTCTTTAAAAAAAGTCATTTTATGGTATGTCGAAAAATTCTTAAAAAAAAGTCATAGTATGGTATGTCGAAAAATTCTTTAAAAAAAGTCATAGTATGGTATTTCGAAAAATTCTTAAAAAAAGTAATTTTATGGTATGTCGAAAAATTCTTAAAAAAAGTCATTTTATGGTATGTCGAAAAATTCTTAAAAAAAAGTCATAGTATGGTATTTCGAAAAATTCTTTAAAAAAAGTCATTTTATGGTATGTCGAAAAATTCTTTAAAAAAATAATTTTATGGTATGTCGAAAAATTCTTTAAAAAAAGTCAATGTATGGTATTTCGAAAAATTCTTAAAAAAAGTAATTTTATGGTATGTCGAAAAATTCTTAAAAAAAAGTCATAGTATGGTATTTCGAAAAATTCTTTAAAAAAAGTCATTTTATGGTATGTCGAAAAATTCTTTAAAAAAAGTCATTTTATGGTATTTCGAAAAATTCTTAAAAAAAAGTCATAGTATGGTATTTCGAAAAATTCTTTAAAAAAGTCATTTTATGGTATGTCGAAAAATTCTTAAAAAAAAGTCATTTTATGGTATGTCGAAAAATTCTTTAAAAAAAGTAATTTTATGGTATGTCGAAAAATTCTTAAAAAAAAGTCATTTTATGGTATGTCGAAAAATTCTTAAAAAAAAGTCATTTTATGGTATGTCGAAAAATTCTTAAAAAAAAGTCATAGTATGGTATTTCGAAAAATTCTTTAAAAAAAGTCATTTTATGGTATGTCGAAAAATTCTTTAAAAAAAGTCATTTTATGGTATGTCGAAAAATTCTTAAAAAAAAGTCATAGTATGGTATGTCGAAAAATTCTTTAAAAAAAGTCATAGTATGGTATTTCGAAAAATTCTTAAAAAAAGTAATTTTATGGTATGTCGAAAAATTCTTAAAAAAAAGTCATTTTATGGTATGTCGAAAAATTCTTAAAAAAAAGTAATTTTATGGTATGTCGAAAAATTCTTAAAAAAAAGTCATTTTATGGTATGTCGAAAAATTCTTAAAAAAAAGTCATAGTATGGTATTTCGAAAAATTCTTTAAAAAAAGTCATTTTATGGTATGTCGAAAAATTCTTTAAAAAAAGTCATTTTATGGTATGTCGAAAAATTCTTAAAAAAAAGTCATAGTATGGTATTTCGAGAAATTCTTTAAAAAAAGTCATTTTATGGTATGTCGAAAAATTCTTTAAAAAAAGTCATTTTATGGTATGTCGAAAAATTCTTTAAAAAAAGTCATAGTATGGTATTTCGAAAAATTCTTTAAAAAAAGTCATTTTATGGTATGTCGAAAAATTCTTTAAAAAAAGTCATTTTATGGTATGTCGAAAAATTCTTTAAAAAAAGTCATAGTATGGTATGTCGAAAAATTCTTTAAAAAAAGTCATAGTATGGTATGTCGAAAAATTCTTTAAAAAACGTAATTTTATGGTATGTCGAAAAATTCTTAAAAAGAAGTCATTTTATGGTATGTCGAAAAATTCTTTAAAAAAAGTCATTTTATGGTATGTCGAAAAATTCTTAAAAAGAAGTCATTTTATGGTATGTCGAAAAATTCTTAAAAAAAAGTCATTTTATGGTATTTCGAAAAATTCTTTAAAAAAAGTCATTTTATGGTATTTCGAAAAATTCTTAGAAAAAAGTCATACTATAGGATGTCAAAAAAAATGATTGAAAAAAATTCATAGTAAAATATGTCAAAAAGAAGTTATGAAAAAAAAGTCATAGTATAGCATGTCATAAATATATGTAATAAAAAGATTGATTTTTTTTGTCGAACTGGTAAACATCATGTCATTAACATTATTCATATATATTATTATAACATATCATTAATATAAGTTAGTAGAGAAGAGACGAGCAGACAGATGAGTGACAGATGTTCAGTGATACTGACTGCTGATTAAATAGATATATATATAATATATATTATATAATAGATCACACTTTCTTTAGGAAGTTACCACAGCAGACTGATGTGATTTTATATTTCACCATACCGCCTGGTAAATAAATACTTGTACTTAGAATTACCACACAGCGGCTTCGTACATTTGTTTTAGTTTTTAGTTTATCAAATATGTCCAAATAAAGAAAGAAAAGTTAAAAGAAAGTAGCTGTTACTGATAAAGAATAAAATGTAGTAGAGTTTAATGTATTGTGAAGGTTTAATTGAATTGTAGTTACTTTAAAAACAAACACACAGAAGTGGATTACAGATCCAGGAACAGTAAGGACACATAAATACACCGCATTTCTGTTAAATTGTGACTGAAGACATTCTCAGGAGTTGTCAGTAAAAATCAAAGTAAAGCTCAAACATGTTAGGCCTCGTCCACACCGGGACTGTCAGCAGCGCATGGCGGCTGCGTTACCTGTTGTTTTTTATTTCGGCGTCCACGTTGACAGGTTAGAGCAGCCACACTGCCCGCGTGAGACGCACGTCTCAGCTGCGTCTCTTCTAGAGATTCGAGGTCTCGCCTATTTTTGACGCAAGCCGCGCGGTTCACAGCAACAACAGACAGTGAAGGTGATCTATTGACTGTATATTGACATCATACCAGCAACATTACTGCAGTTCCAATGTTTGTATCTGTAGAAAATGTTACGGAGATGAAAAAAAGTAATGACTTATTTTGAAATCAAAACTTCCTGCTTTCATATCAAAATAAAAGCCCTCAGCGTTTTTTTCTGTGCACAGAATTCCTTTATTTGTTAACACGATGCTTTTATTCTGAAATATGTGCCTGACAGTGTTGTAGAACATGCAGTGACTTGCAGAGCTCCATTAATGAATATAGTACGGAGTTTTAATTGTGGATTATTACTATTATTTACAAATTACCACACGTTTCTTATCCTTTCTCTGTCTAAAATAAATATAAATAATATTTATAATGAAATGAAACGGACATTATGAAAGCAAACTCTATGTATAAGGAAAGAGCTGACAGCAGCAGAAACACAGCTGGTGTGAACAACCGGCGCGTGAATGACGCAGCCGTCACGCGCGCTCCACGCGATGCAGCTGACACGCGCTCCTGACGTTCCCAATGTGGATGAGGCGTTAGACAGATACTGTGGAGGACACAAACGACAAAAAATACTTTAAAAACCCTACAGAAGAACCCAACATGTCTTGGCAGATGGCCGCCCACCGAGAGCCCGGTTCTGCTCCGGGTTTCTACCCACTAAACGGGGAGTTTTTCCTGGCCACAGTGCACTCCGGTGCAATGCTCTTGTTGGGTCTCTAACTTATAGAGTACGGTCTAAGACCTGCTCTATATATAAAGCGTCTTGAGATAACTTCTGTTATGATTTGACGCTATATAAAAATAAATTGAATTGAAGTTAAGTTCTTCTGACCGATTCAGACAAGTTCGATGAAGTGAACTGAAGAAGCCCGTCGTGTTTTTGGGGGATTTTCACGGCTGATCTTTCAGAGGTCAAATTATCAAAATCTAAATTTGTTTCCGGACTTCAACAACTCAATAACTTTCGGAAGGATCGTCGTGACATTTTGCTCCCCCGAGATTAGCTCTAATAACTCTTTGTACTTTTTAAATTCAGCGTCAGGTCAAAATTTGTACCTTTAATCCGCCTTAAATATTGATTTAAAACTCAGAAAAATGCACATGTACTCTTCTCATCTCTCTTTAAAAAGCCAGTCATGGTTCAGCTTTAAACAGTCCCAGAAAACATGTTTTTGAAACGTTTTTCATAAAAAGTCATTTTTCATCTTTCTTTCCTCCGCAGTTTGAAATATAAAACACCGTCGTGAGTTAAAGGGAGAAGAAGAAACGTGTAGATGGTGTTTTTAAAAAGCTCACTGCGGTCAGTTAGTCTGCGTCCCTTCGTTCACGTTGACATAGTTCCCCTCGTCGTCGTCATCGTCGTCGCTGTCGCTCTGAGCCGACAGATCCGGAGTCGATCCTGCTGGAAAACATGAAATGAAACATCAGAACGAGAACAAATCGATCGATTAACAGAGAAAATAATCAGCAGATTAATGTGTGAGACACCAACGAGGAAGAGAAATCCATCAACTCACTTTGAAAACACGGCGGCTCCACGTTCAGATAGTCTCTGTCCTCTGGTGACACTAAAAGAAGAAAAACACAGTTACTATGACGACTCATTTAGAGTCATGTGGAAGTATCTGAAGTCTGATGAACAAATGAAGGAAGATCACTTTATTAAAAAATTAAATACAAATAAAGTTTTTAGCAGATTTTAAGTGATAAAAAAATGAACAAAATTTGAAATGAATAGAATAAAAAAGAAGATATTTTAAGAGGAAACTAGATGCCTATAATAAGAATAAACAAAGAACAACAAAAAGCAGAGAATGCTCCTTTAGAAGCTCCTCACCTTTCTTCTCGGGGACGTTTTCATAATCATGTAGAAAATCTGCGGATCAAACAGCTGATCAGTTAATTAGTTCATATTCATCATCCAAACAACTGACTCTCAATAATGCCTCATAATGTAACAAGTCATACCACTTTTAGTTATTTCTCTCACATTTGATGTTTTAATCTATCTATCTATCTATCTATCTATCTATCTATAAATATATAACTCCAAACTGTACCTGAACTGGGCGTTGAGGCTCTGCTCTGATCGGTCGGTCGAGTTTCACCTTCGGGCAACACGATTCTGTAGAAACCAGAGAAGAAGACAATGTGATTTACTACTGCAGCCTTAAAGGGACAGTGTGTAGGATGTAGTGACATCATAGTGGTCTGGTTGCAGATTGCAACCAACTGAGTCCCCCTCCGATCACTCCTTCTTTTCCAAGACGGCGGTAACGTGAACCGCCGAATGTCAAACCGCGGAAACGCCGTTCACCTCACTCAGGGATAAAAAACCCTGAGATTTCCAAAATAAAGTCGTAATATTATGAGAATAAAGTTATAACTTAACGAGAAAAAAAGTCATAATGTTACGAGAATAAAGTCATAACTTTACGAGAAAAAAAAATCTTAATGTTACGAGAATAAAGTCATAACTGTTCGGGAACAAAAGAAAATAACACGTAAAATTACCTACTTTATAATAGTATGACTTTATTCTCCATATTACGACTTTTATTCTCGTAAACGTATGACTTTATTCTCAGTTTTAGGTGATTATACACTAATGAAAACATAGTTATGAATATTATATTCCGTTTCTGGTAACAGATCCCCCTGAGATGTTACACTAGTCCTGTAAATAAGTGGAAAAACACCAGCATTTCATGTGAAAGTGGAAACCTACATGTAGCCGGGGTCTTCTGGATCGCTCTCATTTATGTAGTCGGGACCTGCAGAAGACGACACGTCATCAACTCATCAACCATCATCATCATCATCATCAACATCAACATCAACATCAATATCAACATCATCATCATCATCATCATCATCAACATCAACATCAACATCAACATCAACATCAACATCAACATCATCATCATCATCATCATCATCATCAACATCAACATCAACAAGGAGGGAAACACTTTGGGTTTCACACATTGACAGGAAAAGCAGAGCTAGACAGAGCAGAGCTAAAGCTGCATAGGTTAGGGTTAGCCTAACCCTAACCCTTGTTCCCTTCATGGTCTAGAGGTAAACAAGTTAACAACAATCACAATAAATCAGAATATCTGTTACTAACAGACTGTTGAAGTGAAACATGATCTTACCGTCTACTGGATTCTCATAACTTGGATTACTTTCTGTAGGAAAGAAGAAGTCAGATTGTTAAGACTTTTAGATTAAAGTCCGACAGTTAATATCATCATAGTGTAAATACGTGACCAGAGAAACAGACTGGTATTCCTGACTAACATTACTTATAAATCATGACTTTATTAAATGGGAACGGCAGCGTGAAGAGGACGACGACATCGACGACTAAGAAGTGAAGAGAAAAGCAGAACGTCACCAGTTTCTGTGAAGGAATGTGAAGGTCCCCTCTGAGCTCCAGGATCAAGTGAGCTGAGTGTGAAAACAAAAAGACAAACTAATATTAAAACATTTATTTGACAGCTTTAGTACATTTTCAGATTTCATACAAAATTAACAAAATATGATGTATTATTATTTTACATTAAAGGCCTCCATGAAGTCGTCATCACTTACAGGAAGAATAAAGTTACAACTTTAAAGACAAAACAAAACTAACTTTTTGCTACGGACATGATTGTCCAGAGTTTATTGTGATTATCGCAAATTAATCGCACATTTTTTATATGTTCAAAATGTACCGGTTATCGGTTAAGAACATCTCTTCTCAGACTCATTGTTTAGTAGTAGTAGATCTCAGCAGCAGCTGTGAACCCGGTGAGTTCTGTTATAATAAAGTAACTCACAAAGGTGACAGATGGTTGGAGGGAAGGTGGATGGAGTTCGGATCAGTGGACGGCTGGGCTGCAGATCAACAGAGAAAAAGCCACCTTCATCATCATCATCATCATTAAAAACAAGACCAACTTAAATGACATCATCATCAGCGTAGCGTCGAAGTCACCATCATGAAATATAATGACATAAACTGATGAAATGAATGTAAACTCTTCACACGTCCTCATGTGATACAGAAATCGACTGTGTCTGCCATCATCAGGGACGTTAACGATGTTCTTATACGGCGGAAAGTTCACGGATTAGAAACTTAGTTAGCCTGTATTTTATTCATAGTGTCACCACTGCCTCATGTCCGTTTTATATCGACGAAGACGAGCACGTTTTTACTGAGATACGCAAAGTGGTCATTTACTGTGCATCAGGCAGAAACTATATTTGCTGATTCTGTTTCGATCAGAAGATCAGAAAACTGAATTTACAGGATAAAAACAGTAAAAAAAACAGTAAATTCTGCATGACTTCTGCTGCTACTGCTTCCTGTTTTGAATGTTCAGGTACAAACTTCAATAACTTACATGGATGGATGACTCTGAATTCATTGGATCTGATTGAAAGAAAGAAAAAAAAGTCACTATTCATATTAAAAGAAATCTGACCTTTCTCCTACGTAGAGCAGCAGGAGAAAAGACTTACTGCATGTAATCCTCTGAAGCGACTTGCCTGATGACTGGTCGGAGGACACAAGAACAAAAATAAAACAATTTAATTTAATTCAAACAATCGTGTGACAACATGAATCTGGTTTAAAACCACAGGATGTAACATTCATGTCATTATGAACCCCATGTTGGTGCGGTGTGAAGCTAGACGTTCATCTCACCCAGAGGGCCATTGTCCCGGCACTGCAGACAGACGACAGCCAGGAGGACCATGGAGACGAAGATGGCAACCGCCAAAACCCACATGAGCCAGGAGTCGGCCATGTTTCATCTGAGGAGGACAGAAGAGGAAAATAAAATGGGTCGGTCGGTCCTCCACTTTGGTCCAGACTGAAACATCTCAACAACTACTGGATGAGAATTTACTAAAGTTTTTCTCAGGATTTATTACCAAGACGCGAGTCCACTTTGCAGCCGCCACCGCCGCTGACCAGACTTCATTCATATTTCTGTTGTTTTAAAGGTAATTTTGTATGTACAGTATGTCTGACATATAATCACACTGTGCAGATGGTTCTTTGCTTTTGGCCGTGGCCGTCTTGGTTTTCGGCTGTGGTCGTCTTGGTTCTTGGTTTTCAGCCGTGGCTGTCTTAGTTCTTGGTTTTTGGCCATCTTGGTTCTTGGTTTTTGGCAATCGCCGTCTATGTTCTTTTTTTTTTTGGCCGTCTTGGTTTTCGGCCGTGGCCATCTTGGTTCTTGATTTTCTGTCATCGTCGTCTTGGTTCTTGGTTTTCGGTCCTCTTGGTTCTCGGTTTTCGGCCATCGCCGTCTTGGTTCTTGGTTTTCGGCCGTCTTGGTTCTTGGTCGTCTGGGTTCTTGGTTTTTGGCCGTAGCCGTCTTGGTTCTTGGTTTTCGGCCGTGGCCGTCTTGGACACATTACCATGTTGACCTGACAACGGCGCTACAGGAAAAGTCAGAGGATCGCCAGAGTTATTACAGTTCATCCTGAATGATGAACCACATTTAATCACAATCCATCCAACAGTTGTTTAGATGTTTCACACAACATCAACTAGCACGGCTACAACATATTATACCTTCACCACTATTCTGTACTGAGAACACGAGCACTTCTTCTTCTGTCATGTTGAAGTCAACTGATGAAGAGGACGAAGCCACGATGTATGATGAAACCACCTACTCAGCTTTCTTAAATATCTTTTTTTACTTTCCTGAGGTGATGATAATCTACCTGGTGCGTCACACAGGAAGGAAAAACCATCCGACACGTGGCACCGCTGACTGGCACAGATCATTTGATTTCTTCTGAGAACCTGATCTCTCCACTAAAAACGTCACAGACCGACTCCAGATTGGAAAACACCTGAACCCCCTCACATGGAAGCCTCCACATAAAACACACGGTGGTGGAGGAAGTATTCAGAGCCTTTACGGCACTAAAAGTACTAATACTACACTGTAAAAATACTCTGTTACAGTAAATGTCCTGCATTGTTAATGTTCCTTCAGTATAAGTATGTCAGTATAATCAGTAAAATGTAGTTAAAGTATTCAAACTGTGACTGTTGTACTATTACATCAGGTATAAAGTAGCATGAAAAGCTTAAGTACCGTACTTGAGTAAATGTACCACCACTGCAAACAGCCCCCATCTCCTAATGAAAGTAATGAGTATTTCTTCAAACTCTTCATCTTATCATCTTCAGATGATTCAGAAATTAAAATCAGCTGCTCTGACGGCCATCTTGTGAGTTGTGGCTCCGTCTTTAAGCTCATTTTGTGTTGTTGTTCCCCACAACAACAAAACCCCCCGAGAGGTTTCATTAAAAGAGAGAAATGAGTTTAATAAAAGGTCAAAGGAAGGAAGTGTGACAGGAAAAGACTGATAACAAACAGTTTAATAGATTTAATCAAAAGTGTGCTTGAGTTTAAAAACCCATCAAGAAGTTGAAGAACAGCAGCAGCACATTCAGACCTGATTATCTCTGTGATATCACAGTTTCTGCTCGTTTACGTCAACGACAGGAAGTCACTGCTCCACCACCAAGAAACAGTCCTGTAATAACCTCCATAGAACCATCAACAGTCGGTTAATAACCTCCATAAAACCATCAACAGTTGGTTAATAACCTCAATAAAACCATCAACAGTTGGTTAATAGCCTCAATAAAACCACCAACAGTTGGTTAATAACCTCCATAAAACCACCAACAGTTGGTTAATAACCTCCATAAAACCATCAACAGCAGGTTAATAACCTCTACAAAACCATCAACAGTTGGTTAATAACCTCCATAAACCATCAACAGTTGGTTAATAACCTCAATAAATCCATCAACAGTTGGTTAATAACCTCCATAAAACCACCAACAGTTGGTTAATAACCTCCATAAACCACCAACAGTTGGTTAATAACCTCCATAAAACCACCAACAGTTGGTTAATAACCTCCATAAAACCACCAACAGTTGGTTAATAACCTCCATAAACCATCAACAGTTGGTTAATAACCTCCATAAACCATCAACAGTTGGTTAATAACCTCCATAAACCATCAACAGTTGGTTAATAACCTCCATAAACCATCAACAGTTGGTTAATAACCTCCATAAAACCATCAACAGTTGGTTAATAACCTCAATAAATCCATCAACAGTTGGTTAATAACCTCAATAAAACCATCAACAGTTGGTTAATAACCTCAATAAAACCATCAACAGGTTTTACACTTCAGTTTGTCAGTGAGCTTTACAGCTGCTGGTAAGACGATATTGTTTGACAGACTAGCAGTTTCCCCGCTGTCAGTCGTTATGCTAAGCTAAGCTAACTGGATGTAGCTTCATATTTACAGTACAGATCATAAACTGAATATAAAAAGTGGACGTAGTCACCGTGACGTCACCAATTGGTTTGTGGACTGACGTTTTGAAGCCTTGAGTTCGACATTTTGTCCGTCGCCATCTTGGTTTTTGTTGTTTTTTGTCCGTCGCCATCTTGGTTTTTGGTCTTCGCCATCTTGGTTTTTGGTCTTCGCCATCTTGGTTTTTGTTGTTTTTTTGTCCGTCGCCATCTTGGTTTTTGGTCTTCGCCATCTTGGTTTTTGTCCGTCGCCATCTTAGTTTTTGTTGTTTTTTGGTCTTCGCCATCTTAGTTTTTGTTGTTTTTTGGTCTTCGCCATCTTAGTTTTTGTTGTTTTTTTGTCCGTCGCCATCTTGGTTTTTCCTAGTTTTGTCAATCGACGTCTTGGTTTTTGGCTTAATTCCTTCATTCATGTTTATTTCTGATTAATGACTAGAACAACTTGACCCACAGTGCTGAGCTGCATCTCAGATTAATCTCCAGGTTCCAGCTTTCAGATGATGTTCATCACTTCTATGTGACATCTACTGGTGACCTGCTATCTCCCCCTAAACACCCCCTGGACCCCCTAAAGAAAGATTAAAACAGCTCTATCGCTGGTCTCTTAATAAAACCTTTCAAAAGGTTAAAGACGGGAGGCACAACTCACAAGATGGCTGCCAGTCACACGGCAGCGCTGCGTGAAGAGACGATTTAGATCTCTGCGGATCTTTAAAGAAGTAGAAATATTAAAAGAGAACATCCTGTCTACAGCAACGTGGCCAGGTTGAAGTACAGAAACGCTCCGTACACGGTGAGGAGGACGTTTTAGAAACACCTAAAGTATGATTCATTTTCTCTCCTTGTCTTTTTCTGCAGCGCTCGAGTCCTGATTGGATCAGAGAGTCGAGTTATTCAGCGATCAGGTGGAAGAAGTACTCTCTTATTTCAGTAAAAGTAGTGCAGAAATACTCTGTTACAAAGTAACTTCAGCAAAAGTACAAAAGTATGAACATTAAAATACACTTTGTGGTGTTTAAGCTCTGTGATTCCTGTTGTTTCGTTCTGTTGCCCGAGAGAGAGAGAATTAAAGGAGTGGAGAAGACGTCTCAACAACGGGCCAAGAAGTGAATACTTCAACGCTCAGCTTCAGCTCCTCCAGGTGCATGCTGGGAACAACCCGAGGTTCCTCCATCACGCAGAAGAAGTCACAGGTGAGGTTACAAAAATGATGGAGGACTCACCTACACCTGAGGTCAGACGGCGGTCGGAGAGGAGGTTGTATGTTGAGACGTGGAGGACGGAGGACGGAGGATGGAGGACGGGTGAAGTTGATGCTGGTCCGATGGTATCTGGTCCACATGAGGCGACTACTGTAACCGAACATCTGCCATGTCTGAAGACGTCTTCGCTTCACGTTCTGATCTGATCTGATCTGATCTGCGACCTACTTCAGCTCCTCCCCTCCCTCTTTGTCAGCGACTCTCCTCCTCCTGTCGTCGCCGCCGAACCCAATCACCTCGCTTCACCTCCCGCCACGGATCCCGTGATGCTTCGGCGTCTCTCCTCAGTGTTTCCTATGAAAGAAAGGAGACCAGCATTGCGGGTCACGTTTGTCCAAAGAGACCTTTAAAAGTTCTGCAAACACAGAAGGGAGTCTTTAAAAAGAACTGATCGTTAACCAGGCCTGAGGTAAACGGTTAAAGAGTACGACTAACGTCTGCTGAGGTTGACTCACCGACCAGGTGACTCACCGACCAACCAACAGAGAAGTTCTCAGCTCTGAACGAGGTGTGTGGGTTGATCAAACTCTTTCAGACGCTCTCGACTGCAAACTGGAAAAGAGGCGCTGCATGCAGCTCAGAACAGCAACAATGAGAGAAAGAAAAAAAAAAGCGTTTCACACAAACACCTCGAACCAATCAGGAGATGTTACCGGTGACACGGCTGGGTGTTAGAGAGCTGCAGCGCTGTGAGAACGCTGCTGCAACCGTCTCAACATCCTCCCACCTACAAACAGGAAACCACAGTGCTCCTCTCTCCTGTACCGCGCTCGGCCTCGTTTCTCCTTCCGCCGTCGACAGAAGAGAGACACCGATGGGAGGAGAGGGGGGGCGGAGCAGAGAAAACCCCCCATGAATGATGGAGGAGACGGGGGGGGGACACCTGCTGAAACACCAGGACAGCAGCCACATCTGGGCTGCTTCTTTCTATCTGCTTGTGCAGGTAGAGATGGTTCTGGGGAGGTTCTGATCATTTCAGGCCACATTTATCCCCAATAAATAGTTTGTAGACGTCATTTCACTTCATCACAGAACTCATTATCATCGTATAGCTTCGTGATAAACGCTTCGTAAAACATCACATCTGTTCCTGTAACTTTTTATATTTAATGTAATTCAGAAGACTTTATTGTGACATGGAGAGTTGTGGAAAGAGTATACAGATGTTTAAACTATCGCTGTTAACGAACGTTAAGGCGATAAATAAAACTAATTTGTTTTAACGCCTTGAATTTCTTTAACGCAGCTTGTGATTTCTAGGTTGTAGTAGCTCAGTTTTAAAGTGAAGATACTGGTATCATATGAAACCAGAAAACCGGATGAATCCATCGGTATAAAAAGATATTTTTAAGTTATAACGAGATGTTATTAAAGTTCCTGTTTGTAACCTTCTTCCACGTATAAATCATTGCTGGTCGGTGTCTCATGGTCTCGCGTGTGTCTCCGCTGTTCAGACTCAGACTCCAACACAAACTCCAGTGAAGCACCAAAACCTCTTGGTTGTATCTAGTGAAGCTGTTAAACAGTGTTGGCCGCGGTCGGAGGACGCGGGGGAGACCGGAGCTTTGGACTCCAGGACCGGAGTCTCTGCTCCTCTGCTCCTCTGCTCCTCTGCTCCTCTGCCTGCCTTCACTCACACACCACGCTCCTTCTCTCTCTCTCTCTCTCTCCACCTCTCACGTGCATGCTGCTCACTCCACACTGCAGCAGAGTTAGTTTAGCTCTGAGAATATCTAGTGAATGTTCAGTGGACGTTTGAGCAGAAATAACTGCTGCAGCTCCTCCAGACCAACAGAGGTTTCCCGTGTCTTGTGAAGTGACGGGGCTCCGCAGAGAGAAACGTTATCGTCTCCGACCAAAACTCCGGCGTCTCCCCCGTTCCCTCCGGCCGCGGTCGGGAGGCTGAGGCAGGAAAAGCCAACACTAGGATCAGCATTGATTCATGGAGAGACCTTGGTCTGGTCAGCTAACATTACTGCCAAGCAGCTGAAATATAGAGTGATATTGTGCTTTTAGCTGACGTGTGTCTCCTCACTGTTTTGAGCGATGCTCCTTCATGTCTATGTAGAGCGAGCACAAGCGCCAGCAACAGGACGCTGACTTTAGTTGACTTAACGGACACAGGTGAAGCTGTTAACAACACATTTCTGATTCTTACAAACAGTCCCTTTAAGTTATAACAAGATGTTTTTGACATTATAAAAATGTATTTAAGTTATAGTTAAGTTAAGTGCATGACCACAATAAAAACGGAGTGGTGATGGCCCATCGTGTTACATTTTCAGACACTCTGCTCTTGCTACTCCGGTCCAGCTCTCCTCCAGCTCCGGACAGACGAGTGAAGAATCGCTATGGCCAGTTAACCTCTTCATGTAATGAGTCAGAGAGAGATGAGATGCTGGACGTGGCTACAGAGCTGAGGAGGAGAGGGACATTTTGATAACAAAAACTATGACGTAATGTTCGTCAACGACTTTTTCTTCCATGACTAAAGTCTGGCCCACACTAACAGATGTTTCTGGCCCACACTAACAGATGTTTCAGATGTTGTCAGAGAGCCCACACATAACGACATGATGTGTTCAATTTAACCGTTTAATTCCTATAGTGTGTGGAGAGAAACATCAACACCACACACTAACACATTCATTCATCAACCCGACGTTTACTTTGGTCTGCCGTGTTTCTTCTTAATATGACGTCATGTACCAAAATGTTCCCAGACGTTCCGACTTGAGGCGGCGTCCACGTCAATTTTCCCAGTCAGGAAATCATTTTTACGATTATTCTGACAACACGTTAATGCAGCATCAATAATAATATTCTGATTTAAAATAAAATACTTAGAGGTCTGTGCTATGGAGGACGGAACCTGCCAGAATAAAAAATAAACAAAGAAATGACTTGATGAATACATAAATATGTTATTAAATGTAGCAAAAGTAATACAAAAAAAAGTAATCAAATGATAAAATGTGACAAATTAATATTTGTTTTAATTTGCATCTTTATTTATTTATCTTTGTATTATTCCCTTATTTATTTACTCCTCTGTTCAACTTTCCCTTTTATTAATGAATAAATGTAATAATTTTTGCATTTTCTTTATTCATTTTTTTATTTTTAAATGTGTGGATATATTTAATTTATTTATGCATTTATTTATTTATTTCTGCATGATTTCTCTTTGCATTTCAGCCCTTGTTTATTTTCCACAAACTTACTTATTTCTGTATTTTTCCCCCATGTTGACACATTGAGTGACATCCCCTCATTTGCATAATGAGGCAGAAATGCATAAAGAAATGTAAAAAGAAAAGAATACAGAAATTAATAAGGGGTGAAATGCAAGGGGAAAATCGTGCAGAAATAAATGAAGAAATGCATAAATACATACATTTAAAAGTTAATATAAAAAAAGCAAATATAAAGAAATAAAAAATACCAATATAAATAAAATGCAAAAAATAAATGTATAAAAATAAAAAATAAATATATAAATAAATAAAAGGAAAAACTAAACAGAGGAATAAATAAGGGATTTAATACAAAGATAAATATATAAAGAAGACATTTAAAACAGAAATATCAATTTATGTCACATTTTATCATTTAATTAATGCTAAATTTATTTTTAATATTTTTGCTACATTTAATGACATTTATGTATTTGAGTCATTTATTTATTTATTTTTTTATTTTGGCAGGTTCCGTCCCCCATACTCTGCATAATGTTTCTCCTCTTGGATCATAAATAATTACAATAATTCCACCTGCTAGTTAATAACACATAGTGCAAACACACAAACATGTGACAAGTTAATTCCCGTTTAATAGTTCACAAAAAAGATTTGCTAAAATAATTTGCGGTTAACAAATAACTTGGATTAATAACATTCATTTAAAAGAGTTTTTTTTTTTTTTTTTTTAAGTAACAGTATGTTTCTGCAGCGTGTCGCTCTACCTGCTGACACACACTGTCAAACTAGTTTCTGTCCTCGACCGACTTGGTGAAGCTCAACCGGACCGACCGAACTCCTCCGACCGGACGCAAAGAAAACCTGAAACCTGCCAGAAACAACAAGTTAAACTAATAAACCGTCCCGTTTCTCTTTGAACAGCACTCCCTTTAAACATTTTAAAACTTAAAAACTGCATAAAAAGATCACTATGTTCTGGGACGACTGTCAGAATATTAGTGTTATAATTAAAATACATGGTTATGATCTGATTAATAAAGCTTCTCCTGGATATAAAATGACTCACGGAGCACAATGCAGTCTGGTTTGTTTTGGTTGTGTTACATGAATCCTACTGATCTCCGTCTGATCCCAGACCAGCCGGTTTAGAGTCCCACTGAAGGTGAGACAGATATTGATCAGCTTACAGATGATCGAGTCGTTTGTCTCCACAGAGCAGCTTCGGTTGCTTCTCCTCAGAGAGTCTATGAACGTCACGTCAGTTCTGAAAACGATCCCAACGATCCTCAAAAAATATCATCCGTAGAAAAAAAAGTTCCCTCAAAAGACGACGCCGGCATGTTCCCTCGCATGGTGAAATTATTTAAAAAAAAACATAATAAAAGGTCAAGAAATTAAAAAATAAAAACTTTTCTGCATGGCAGATAGTCCAATCGGTGTTCAGTCCTAAAACACATTAAATAGAATAACATCAGTAGGTCCTCCATCATCAGATCAGAACACTGGACACCGGGACTCGGGTGGACCGGCCGCTCTTCGGTACAACGATCGGCTCGTCGTCTGTTAACAGAGAGAAAAAGGCGAGCTAATTTATTCAAATCATCATCACCATCATCATCATCAGATATCTATTGTGATTTTTGTTAACTTCTTTAACACTAGATCTAAATTAATCCAGTAAAATGTTTGATTTTCAGCATGTATGTAGTCAGAGACGTCCTGAAGTCAAATAGATCAGGATCATTGGCAGGAATTATTGATTACATTTATTATCCAGCAACCCAGAAATCAAAGAATAAAGACATTTCCCTCACAGATTAGTGGGATTCTCTTTTTAATTTATAATGTTTTATACTTCTGGTGAATATAATCCATCAATCTTGTTTCCATAGATGTATTTAGTATCTACAGTTCCCTTTGTTAACACCTTATTTTGAAAAGTGGACGTAGTCCCCCGTGTCTACTTCCGGTAACTTCTCCAAGGTGGTCTCTAGCTCTCCCGTCAGCTCCGTTCTCTTTCCTGCTAACTTTTTTTTAGAATATCTTTTGACATTTCTCTGACTCTTTTGTCGAAAATATTTCAGATGTTTTTCAGACTTTTATTCAGACGTACATCAGCCTTTTTTCGGACATATTTCTGACTTTTGTTTGAACATATTTCTGAGTTTGTTTTTTTCCATATATATATATATATATATATATATAGACATATTTCAGACATTTTTTGGCCTTTTTTTCTGATGTTTTTCAGCCTTTGTTCAGACTTATTTTCAGATATATTTTGGCCTTTTTTGGACATTTTCTGGTCCATGTTTCGGACATACTTTGTCATTTTTTTAGAAGTCAGCATGCAGCTTTAGCTCTGCTCTGTCTAGCTCTGCTTTTCCTGTCAATGTGTGAAACCCAAAGTGTTTCCATCCTTTACTGGATGTGTAGTGTTTACCACGCTGGAGTTAACATGTGAGGGTGCAGATCGTATCCACGACGACCCTCCAACGTTTTACACTCTCTGAGCTTTGTTTTGGTTGACGGATACGGAACGGATATGACGTCACGTTACTCAGACTACCACAATAAAAGATATGACGTCACGTTACTCAGACTACCACAATAAAAGCGGTAACTTCCTTCTACCTCCACATATACTCAGATGAAGCAGATATATCGATTCTAACATTAAAAAATCTATTTCAAAACCGTTAAAAAAAAAAATGTCCCACCCCTAATCATCATCAGACATCTTTAATGACTGTAGAAACACTTTAACTTTGATCACGAATCAGCAGAGTTGAAAAGTAACTAAGTACATTTACTCAAGCATTGTACTTAAGTACAATTTTGACGTACTTGTACTTTGCCATTTTATGCAACTGTCTACTTCTCCTCTACGGCAGCAGCTACCGATTATTTTATTCCATCGAGTAATCAGATAAGAAATACCAGCTTTATTATTAAAGAGCAATAGTAAAGGTCAAATTTAACTCGATAATAAAGCGTTAGCGCAAAATCGTTTTAACGCCACTAATTTCTTTAATGCATTAACGCATCTTGTGATTTTTATGTTGTAGCGGCTCAGTTTTAAAGCTTAGTGAAGATACCGGCATCATATGAAACTAGAATCCATCGGTACCAACCGTGTCATACTAGCGTGTCGCGGAAGAGAATCGATAGCGCTCCAAACTTACGCTGAATTTTGGCGAGAAAATATTGGCATGGCCGTTTTCACAGGCCTCACAAAATGGTTCCGAGGGCCACCGTTGGCCCGCGGGCCGCACTTTGAGAAATTATGTAAATTTCAGATTTTACTGAAAACCGAGGACATTTTAAAGGAAACATTACGGAGGAATAACGACCCAAAAGGAAATAAACTAGTTGAAATTACAAACTTCGGCAGCTACGACATTAAAATGATGTTTACGTATTAACACATCAGGAATGATATGATAACAATACGATGTATTACACGGTGAAATACACAGAACCTTCTGAGGTTCTGTGTAAGACGACATTGGAAACTGTTTGGAAAAGGGGCGGGCGCTTTCAAAGAATACTTGGCAGCTGATTGGATGAACCATCTGTCAATCAAACTCTTGCCGAAGCCAGTCGGGAGAAGAGTAAAGAACATCTTTTCCATCGAGCGCCGTTCTTTGCTCTCCGGTTCTGATAGAACTGATGCTATTGCAGCATCTACGCTAACCTCTTCAGGAGCCGCCGCTGTTGTTTAGAACCAACCGCCGCCTCTCCGTGTTGTCACACACGCACCTAAGCCACGCCCACGACGACGCCCGTAGCTGCCAGCAGCTCCTCGCTGGACGCCGGTTGGTCCGTGGTCTGGCTCGCCGGATCTGATTCTATATGTAATAATAACACGAGGCTTTAAACTGCACATCACTTTAATGAAATGGGGAAGTGGGAACGTTTCCGTTTCCTCTCACCTGACGGGACGTAGTTCTCGGCGCGATGGCGGTCTTTTTCGATGAAGAGGGCGGTGGCGAGGAAGAAACCTCCGCCTATCACGGCCACGAAGGAGCAGAGCAGCAGAGAGAGCTGCAGAGAGCGGAACTGCCACAGGAAGGAGTCCGTCTTCCTCAGAGAGTCTGAGACCTGAGAGGACGAAGAAGACGTTTACGCATTAAACACACCGAGAGGTTATCAAATATGATGTTTAGTTCCACGACAGTTTACACAAGCACAGCTGGAAACATGACTCCATCAGAAGGAACATCTTTCTACTAACTCAAACTAAATATCAATCATTATGTGAACATCGACGTACCACTCCTATCAGGTACGGACTTCCTGCGTCTCCCAGGAGATGACTGATGACGATCTGCAGAGCTTCAGCTGTGGAGCGCCGAGTGGGAACGACCACGTACTGACGAACACAAACAACGACAAAGAGGATGAGAATAAAGTTATTATTATATATAAAAGTTATTTATTGTCATTTATTGTGCACAACAGTTACAGAGAAGCAGTCGTTGGTTATGAAATCTTAGATCTCCAACAATACTCATTAAATATGAATAAGAAGAAAAAAAGAACCAAAAACATCAAATAATGCAGAAGTTAAAATATAGGAATAAAATATTAAATAATATATATATATATATATATATAAATATATTTGTGTTCCAAACTGAAATGAACATTTGACTTTTCATGACATTCAGAGGAAAGAGCATTTTAATTTAATTATCAAAGTTTACTCTACAACCACGATATCAAACGATTTAATAAAAAACTAGGGCTGTCTTTCAAAAAAATATTTTAATGTTATAACTAGATGTTTTAATGTTATAACTAGATGTTTTATGTTATAACTAGATGTTTTTCACTTTATAAAAATATATTTTTTAAGTTGCAAGATGTTTTTCATGTTATAAAAAGACATTTTTATGTTATAAAAAGATATTTTTACATTATAACAAGATGTTTTTCACGTTATAAAATATGTTTTTATGTTATAACACGATGTTTTTCATGTTATAAAAAAATATTTTTATGTTATAACAAGATGTTTTTCACTTTATAAAAAAATATTTTTATGTTATAAAAAGATATTTTTTAAGTTAAAAGATGTTTTTATTATTATTTATTATTATTATTATTATTATTTATTCTTGTTATATATTAGGGCTGTCAAAGTTAATTTGATATTAATGAGCAAACGCAAATTTGTTTTAACGCCACTCATTTCTTTAGCGCATTAACTCAGCTTGTGATTTTTAGTTTGTAGCGGCTGAGTTTTAAAGTGAAGATACTGAATCATCTGAAAGTAGAAACGGCGTCTCACCAGCAGCATGTCGGCTACGATGGCCCAGTTCATGGACAGGAAGGTATTTCCGAGGAAGATGAACGCCTGAGGGGGAAACACAGGAAACGGTATTCCGTTACTTTGACTGATTCTATTATATTTTAAATTGGTCGAAGGCGTCACGTCAGTTGAAACTCACGTATGTGGCGATGGTGCTGGCCTCGGCGAAGACGATGGCGAGGTAGAGGAAAGGCGCCGAGAGAAGCAGACCGGCGGCGCAGACCAGCGGGTCGGCTCGGGGCGTCCTCGTCCTCAGCTTCCGACTCACCTGCACGCCGCTGGCCACGCCCAACACACCTGTGACGCAGGTGATGGCGCCGAAAATCAAACTGTCAGAGGAGGAAACACAGCGTCAGGAAGTCAAATACCCATAAAACCCTGCTTCTCTCCTCCATGTGAAAACATGATGAAAGGGTTAAAAGGGCGGAGCAGGTAATCCAGGTGTACCTGTCTGAGGAGGCGCAGTTTCCCTCCACACAGGGAGGTCTGTCCCCGCCGAAGACGGCCGCTCTGAAGAGGAACGTCGGAGCCCAGAGAGCCAGAGAGCCGGTGACGAAGGCCACCGCCGTGAAGCCGAAGGTCGACAACACAAAGCTGTAGCTGCAGAGGAGACGGAGACGGAGACGGAGACACATCAGCTGCAGGAAGAACTACTAAAACTGTTTATAGTTATTATTATCCAGCTGACAGCAAACACAAAGAAAACACATTTTACTGCTGAGATACGACCACTTCTAACAGATCACCTTTTGATATGCAACAAAAACCTTTTGATTTGCAACCAGAACTGTTTTGATTTGCAACCAGAACTGTTTTGATTTGCAACCAGAACTTTTGGATTTGCAACCAAAACTTTTTGATTTGCAAACAACTTTTTGATTTGCAAAATAAAGTGTTTGATTCACATTAATAAATTTTAATCACAAGTTTATTTTACTTACAATAAAACCTTTTTTCTATTGTCGATACTTTTGCTCTCAAACTTATTCTGTTTGATTTCATAATAAAGAAACAAAAGTAACTCACAATAATTGATAAAGTTAGGTGATCTAAAGTCCTTTAAAGACGTCACATTGTTCTTTTATCTGTTAAATGACTCTTTGCATTCAAACGTAGGTTTCCGTCATGTAAATGTTCCACAATGACTCAGACGTGACGGGACGGTTACAGAAAGAGCCTCACACAAAAAAACCTGTTCCACTAAAGAAATTTGCAAAGTGCTGCAGATTGCAAATGATGAACGGCAGCGTCACATTTTAACTGCACATACATTTTTTTTTCTTAAACTTAAATTATACAATTTATTAGAATAATCATATACTTTATATTTGTCCTCAACATTTAACCTAAGCTAAGCATCTAGGAGCAGTGAAACGCTTCTAAATAATAATAAAAAAGGTATTAAAACTACAACGAGAACAAAGATGAGCAAATAAAGCAGCTTCCACCTACATTGATATTATATTTATATGGTATTGGTGCAAAACTCTCTGAAAAATTTTGTTTGCAAATCAAAAAGTTTTGTTTTCAAAATAAAAAGTTTTGTTTTCAAAATAAAAAGTTTTGTTTTCAAAATAAAAAGTTTTGTTTTCAAATCAAAAAGTTTTGTTTTCAAAATAAAAAGTTGTGTTTTCAAAATAAAAAGTTTTGTTTTCAAAATAAAGTTTTGTTTTCAAAATAAAAAGTTTTGTTTTCAAAATAAAAAGTTGTGTTTTTAAAATAAAAAGTTTTGTTTTCAAATCAAAAAGTTTTGTTTTCAAAATAAAAAGTTTTGTTTTACAAATCAAAAAGTTTTGTTTTCAAAATAAAAAGTTTTGTTTTCAAAATAAAAAGTTGTGTTTTCAAAATAAGTGTTTTCAAAATAAAAAGTTGTGTTTTCAAAATAAAAAGTTGTGTTTTCAAAATAAAAAGTTGTATTTTCAAATCTAAAACTTGTGTTTGCTGTTGAGCTGAACTTCGGGGGCGGTACCAGTGTAGGTCTGAGAGATTCAGCTCAACAACAAACAAAACTTTTGGATTTACTAACAAAACTTTTTCGTTTACAAACAAAAGTGTTTGATTTGCAAATAAAACTTTTTTGGGATTTGGAAACAAAAGTGTTTGATTCACTTTTAATAAGAAATGTATTTAAAACATTTTTTGATAGCCGTGTCGATGGTTTTGCTCTCAGAATAGATTCTGTTTGAATACATAATAAAGAAACGGCAGTAACTCCGTCCTTCAGCCCCGATGGTTGCTATGAGGGTTGCTATGAGGGTTGCTATGAGTGTTGCTATGAGGGTTGCTATGAGGGTTGCTATAAGTGTTGCTATGAGGGTTGCTATGAGTGTTGCTATGAGAGTTGCTATGAGTGTTGCTATGAGTGTTGCTATGAGGGTTGCTATGAGTGTTGCTATGAGTGTTGCTATGAGAGTTGCTATGAGGGTTGCTATGAGTGTTGCTATGAGAGTTGCTATGAGTGTTGCTATGAGAGTTGCTATGAGTGTTGCTATGAGTGTTGCTATAAGTGTTGCTATGAGTGTTGCTATGAGGGTTGCTATGAGTGTTGCTATGAGAGTTGCTATGAGTGTTGCTATGAGGGTTGCTATGAGTGTTGCTGAGAGTTGCTATGAGAGTTGCTATGAGGGTTGCTATGAGTGTTGCTATGAGGGTTGCTATGAGGGTTGCTATGAGGGTTGCTATGAGAGTTGCTATGAGTGTTGTGATGTTGAACGTACTTCTTGCTCAGAGCCTGCAGGTCCGCCAGCCAGCTGGTCTGGTGCAGGTGATGCTCCGGTCGAGCTTCGATGGCGCCTCTTTTAGGCTCCTTGACCACGACCAGCAGCAGCAGCACGGCGATCAGGCCCAACCCTGGAGTCACCTGAGGAGAGGGAACACGGTGAGAGGAGGACAGAAGACAGCGTACAGGTACAAACAACAACAACAACAACAACAACAACACCCTCCTCCTCCTCATCCTCCTCCTCTCGTGTGTTTCACTAAACTTACCCGCAGAGCCCAGTGCCAGTCATGCGCTATGTTACCGACTTGTGACCCGACGATGTATCCGAGACCACTGGTAGGAAGAAAAGACATCAACAACAAGGTCAGATGAAACACTTCCTGTTTGACATTAATAAATAAAAAGATAAATTGTGTTCCGGTGCACGAGGGCTGTAACGGTCTGCAGGATGCACGGTATGGAGATTTTATCAGCCTGGAGTGTGTCACCATTATAATTACAGACTTTAAATTTAGTTCATATATTCAATTTTATTATGTTGTCTAATTAATCCTGCATTTAAAATAAGCACTAATACATAAAACAATAAATAAAATAAAATAAAAATGTGTCGTAATAGTTTTATTTCCTTCTGATGACTGTTTTTGTTGAATATTAGAATTTTAAAATGTGTCTGCCTTTTTTATTTAATCTTACAATATATTTATCTTCTGCTTCAACATTTTAAAGTTTCCATTTAATTATTATTTTTTTAATAACCTCGTGGTAGTCGAGCGTTCTCAGCAATATAACTCTTTACAACACAAAACATGGCCGGTACTCCGACAAGAAATTGTCATCACATTTAATTCATGATGTCTAATTATTTCTTGATGTTTGTATATATTTTTATCTTCCTCTTTTTTATTTATTGGATTTTATTGGCTTTTTGTCTACTAAATTAGTCTCTAAATTAGTTTTTTTTTTTCTCATTTATTTACTTTTTGGTTTCTTTTTCTTGTAAATTTACAAGTTTTTCTCGTAAATTTGTGACTTTATAATCTCAGAATATTCAAGACTTTTTCTGGTAAATTTTAGAGTTTTCTCTTGTAAATTTATACGTTTTTCTCATTATTTCTTGATGTTTGTATATATATATATATATATATATTTATCTACCTCTTTTTTATTTATTGGATTTTAGTCTACTAAATTAGTTTTTTTTCTTCATTATTTTCTTTACTTTTTGGTTAGCGTTTGTTTTTCATATTCAGTTGAGGGGAGCTTTGATGTATAAGCCTGTGACCTCTCCTGTCAAAATTTATTTTTTTTCATTATCTGGATTTTATGAAGTCTTATGTGGGTGCAAATTAAATTAAATTTAAAAAAGAAATTAAAAATCTCTCATCTTATCATTAGACGATCACAGGACAGGTTAGTTAAATTAAAGCAATCACAAAATTGATAACACAAACAAGTTTTAAAGAGCCTCTAATGTTTGCGTCGGGACCCTCCAGGCTGTACAACAGGGACAATATAAGTAAATAAAGAGACAGCGTGAACCCACCTGCCCACGGGAATGGCAAAATAAAAAATGGAGAGCATGTTTGTTCTCTTTCCCCGAACGTAGAGGTCGGCGATGATAGTGGGAGCGATGGTGGAGTAACTGGCCTCTCCGACGCCGACCAGACCTCGAGTCAACAGCAGAGCCCAGAAATGCTGCAGGACGATTAGAAGAAGGAGCACCACTTATTATTATTAAATTATCAATAATAAATGAATATGTATTTGGGTTTAAATTGAGCTTTTATTTCAAGTTCCTTCAGTTAATTATTTATATTCACTGTGTGGCCCGAAGATCTTGTCAAATACAGAAACATGATGTTGCCCGTCTGTAGTATAGCAGCCTACAGTATAACAGCCTACAGTATAGCAGCCTACAGTATAGCAGCCTACAGTATAGCAGTCTACAGTATAACAGCCTACAGTATAGCAGCCTACAGTATCGCAGCCTACAGTATAGCAGCCTACAGTATCACAGCCTACAGTATAGCAGCCTACAGTATCGCAGCCTACAGTATAGCAGCCTACAGTATAACAGCCTACAGTATAGCAGCCTACAGTATAGCAGTCTACAGTATCGCAGCCTACAGTATAGCAGTCTACAGTATCGCAGCCTACAGTATAGCAGTCTACAGTATCGCAGCCTACAGTATAACAGCCTACAGTATCACAGCCTACAGTATAGCAGTCTACAGTATCGCAGCCTACAGTATAGCAGTCTACAGTATCGCAGCCTACAGTATCGCAGTCTACAGTATCGCAGCCTACAGTATCGCAGTCTACAGTATCGCAGCCTACAGTATCGCAGTCTACAGTATAGCAGCCTACAGAATCACAGCCTACAGTATAGCAGCCTACAGTATAACAGCCTACAGTATCGCAGCCTACAGTATAGCAGCCTACAGTATAGCAGTCTACAGTATAACAGCCTACAGTATAGCAGCCTACAGTATAGCAGCCTACAGTATCGCAGCCTACAGTATAGCAGCCTACAGTATCGCAGCCTACAGTATAGCAGCCTACAGTATCGCAGCCTACAGTATAACAGCCTACAGTATAGCAGCCTACAGTATAGCAGTCTACAGTATCGCAGCCTACAGTATAGCAGTCTACAGTATCGCAGCCTACAGTATAGCAGTCTACAGTATAACAGCCTACAGTATCGCAGCCTACAGTATCGCAGCCTACAGTATAGCAGTCTACAGTATCGCAGCCTACAGTATCGCAGCCTACAGTATAGCAGCCTACAGTATAGCAGCCTACAGTATCGCAGCCTACAGTATCACAGCCTACAGTATCACAGTCTACAGTATAGCAGTCTACAGTATAGCAGCCTACAGTATCACAGCCTACAGTATAGCAGCCTACAGTATAACAGCCTACAGTATAGCAGCCTACAGTATAACAGCCTACAGTATCGCAGCCTACAGTATAGCAGTCTACAGTATCGCAGCCTACAGTATAGCAGTCTACAGTATCACAGCCTACAGTATAGCAGTCTACAGTATCGCAGCCTACAGTATAGCAGTCTACAGTATCACAGCCTACAGTATCACAGCCTACAGTATCGCAGCCTACAGTATCACAGCCTACAGTATCACAGTCTACAGTATCACAGCCTACAGTATCACAGTCTACAGTATAGCAGCCTACAGTATCACAGCCTACAGTATAGCAGCCTACAGTATAACAGCCTACAGTATCGCAGCCTACAGTATAGCAGCCTGCAGTATAGCAGTCTGCAGTATCGCAGCCTACAGTATCGCAGCCTACAGTATAGCAGCCTACAGTATCACAGCCTACAGTATCACAGCCTACAGTATCACAGTATACAGTATCACAGTCTACAGTATAGCAGCCTACAGTATCGCAGCCTACAGTATAACAGCCTACAGTATCGCAGCCTACAGTATCGCAGCCTACAGTATAACAGCCTACAGTATAACAGCCTACAGTATAACAGCCTACAGTATAGCAGCCTACAGTATAGCAGTCTACAGTATCGCAGCCTACAGTATAACAGCCTATAGTATCGCAGCCTACAGTATAGCAGTCTACAGTATAGCAGTCTACAGTATCACAGTCTACAGTATAGCAGTCTACAGTATCACAGCCTACAGTATAACAGCCTACAGTATCGCAGCCTACAGTATCGCAGCCTACAGTATAGCAGTCTACAGTATCACAGCCTACAGTATAGCAGTCTACAGTATCACAGCCTACAGTATCACAGTCTACAGTATCACAGCCTACAGTATCACAGCCTACAGTATCACAGTCTACAGTATCACAGCCTACAGTATCAGTCTACAGTATAGCAGCCTACAGTATAACAGCCTACAGTATAGCAGCCTACAGTATAACAGCCTACAGTATCACAGCCTACAGTATAGCAGCCTACAGTATAACAGCCTACAGTATCGCAGCCTACAGTATAGCAGTCTGCAGTATCACAGCCTACAGTATCGCAGCCTACAGTATAGCAGCCTACAGTATCACAGCCTACAGTATCACAGTCTACAGTATAGCAGCCTACAGTATCACAGCCTACAGTATCGCAGCCTACAGTATAACAGCCTACAGTATCACAGCCTACAGTATCGCAGCCTACAGTATAACAGCCTACAGTATCACAGCCTACAGTATAGCAGCCTACAGTATAGCAGTCTACAGTATAGCAGTCTACAGTATTGCAGCCTACAGTATAACAGCCTACAGTATCGCAGCCTACAGTATAGCAGTCTACAGTATCACAGCCTACAGTATAGCAGTCTACAGTATCACAGCCTACAGTATAACAGCCTACAGTATCGCAGCCTACAGTATAGCAGTCTATAGTATCACAGCCTACAGTATAGCAGTCTACAGTATCGCAGCCTACAGTATCACAGCCTACAGTATCACAGTCTACAGTATCACAGCCTACAGTATCAGTCTACAGTATAGCAGCCTACAGTATAACAGCCTACAGTATCGCAGCCTACAGTATAGCAGCCTACAGTATAACAGCCTACAGTATCGCAGCGTACAGTATAGCAGCCTACAGTATAGCAGCCTACAGTATAGCAGTCTACAGTATCACAGCCTACAGTTCAACAGTCTACAGTATAGCAGCCTACAGTATAACAGCCTACAGTATAGCAGCCTACAGTATAACAGCCTACAGTATCACAGTCTACAGTATCACAGCCTACAGTATCGCAGTCTACAGTATCGCAGCCTACAGTATAGCAGCCTACAGTATCGCAGCCTACAGTATAACAGCCTACAGTATAGCAGCCTACAGTATAACAGCCTACAGTATAGCAGCCTACAGTATAGCAGTCTACAGTATCGCAGTCTACAGTATCGCAGCCTACAGTATAACAGCCTACAGTATCGCAGCCTACAGTATAGCAGTCTACAGTATCACAGCCTACAGTATAGCAGCCTACAGTATAACAGCCTACAGTATCGCAGCCTACAGTATCACAGCCTACAGTATAGCAGCCTACAGTATAGCAGTCTACAGTATAGCAGCCTACAGTATAACAGCCTACAGTATCGCAGCCTACAGTATAGCAGTCTACAGTATCACAGCCTACAGTATAACAGCCTACAGTATCACAGCCTACAGTATAGCAGCCTACAGTATCGCAGCCTACAGTATCGCAGACTACAGTATAGCAGCCTACAGTATCGCAGCCTACAGTATCGCAGCCTACAGTATCGCAGTCTACAGTATCGCAGCCTACAGTATCGCAGCCTACAGTATCGCAGCCTACAGTATCGCAGCCTACAGTATCGCAGCCTACAGTATAGCAGCCTACAGTATCACAGCCTACAGTATCACAGTCTACAGTATAGCAGCCTACAGTATCACAGCCTACAGTATAACAGCCTACAGTATCGCAGCCTACAGTATCGCAGCCTACAGTATAACAGCCTACAGTATCGCAGCCTACAGTATAGCAGCCTACAGTATAGCAGTCTACAGTATTGCAGCCTACAGTATAACAGCCTACAGTATCGCAGCCTACAGTATAGCAGTCTACAGTATCACAGCCTACAGTATCACAGTCTACAGTATCACAGCCTACAGTATCAGTCTACAGTATAGCAGCCTACAGTATAACAGCCTACAGTATCGCAGCCTACAGTATAACAGCCTACAGTATCACAGTCTACAGTATCACAGCCTACAGTATCGCAGTCTACAGTATCGCAGCCTACAGTATAGCAGCCTACAGTATCGCAGCCTACAGTATCGCAGCCTACAGTATAACAGCCTACAGTATAGCAGCCTACAGTATAACAGCCTACAGTATAGCAGCCTACAGTATAGCAGTCTACAGTATCGCAGTCTACAGTATCGCAGCCTACAGTATAACAGCCTACAGTATCGCAGCCTACAGTATAGCAGTCTACAGTATCACAGCCTACAGTATAGCAGCCTACAGTATAACAGCCTACAGTATCGCAGCCTACAGTATCACAGCCTACAGTATAGCAGCCTACAGTATAGCAGTCTACAGTATAGCAGCCTACAGTATAACAGCCTACAGTATCGCAGCCTACAGTATAGCAGTCTACAGTATCACAGCCTACAGTATAACAGCCTACAGTATCGCAGCCTACAGTATAACAGCCTACAGTATCGCAGCCTACAGTATCGCAGACTACAGTATAGCAGCCTACAGTATCGCAGCCTACAGTATCGCAGCCTACAGTATCGCAGCCTACAGTATCGCAGCCTACAGTATCGCAGCCTACAGTATAGCAGCCTACAGTATCACAGCCTACAGTATCACAGTCTACAGTATAGCAGCCTACAGTATCACAGCCTACAGTATAGCAGCCTACAGTATAACAGCCTACAGTATCGCAGCCTACAGTATCGCAGCCTACAGTATAACAGCCTACAGTATCGCAGCCTACAGTATAGCAGCCTACAGTATAGCAGTCTACAGTATTGCAGCCTACAGTATAACAGCCTACAGTATCGCAGCCTACAGTATAGCAGTCTACAGTATCACAGCCTACAGTATCACAGTCTACAGTATCACAGCCTACAGTATCAGTCTACAGTATAGCAGCCTACAGTATAACAGCCTACAGTATCGCAGCCTACAGTATCGCAGCCTACAGTATCGCAGCCTACAGTATAACAGCCTACAGTATCACAGCCTACAGTATAGCAGTCTACAGTATCACAGCCTACAGTATCACAGTCTACAGTATCACAGCCTACAGTATCAGTCTACAGTATAGCAGCCTACAGTATAACAGCCTACAGTATCGCAGCCTACAGTATCGCAGCCTACAGTATAACAGCCTACAGTATCACAGCCTACAGTATAACAGCCTACAGTATAGCAGCCTACAGTATAGCAGCCTACAGTATAACAGCCTACAGTATCACAGTCTACAGTATCACAGCCTACAGTATCACAGTCTACAGTATAGCAGCCTACAGTATCACAGCCTACAGTATAACAGCCTACAGTATAGCAGCCTACAGTATAGAAGCCTACAGTATAGCAGTCTACAGTATAGCAGCCTACAGTATCGCAGCCGACAGTATAGCAGCCTACAGTATCGCAGCCTACAGTATAACAGCCTACAGTATAGCAGCCTACAGTATAACAGCCTACAGTATAGCAGCCTACAGTATCGCAGCCTACAGTATAACAGCCTACAGTATCGCAGCCTACAGTATAGCAGTCTACAGTATCACAGCCTACAGTATAGCAGCCTACAGTATAACAGCCTACAGTATCGCAGCCTACAGTATCACAGCCTACAGTATAGCAGCCTACAGTATAGCAGTCTACAGTATAGCAGCCTACAGTATAGCAGCCTACAGTATCGCAGCCTACAGTATCGCAGCCTACAGTATAGCAGTCTACAGTATCACAGCCTACAGTATCACAGCCTACAGTATAACAGCCTACAGTATCGCAGCCTACAGTATCGCAGTCTACAGTATAGCAGTCTACAGTATCGCAGCCTACAGTATCGCAGCCTACAGTATCACAGTCTACAGTATCACAGCCTACAGTATCACAGTCTACAGTAGAGCAGCCTACAGTATCACAGCCTACAGTATAGCAGCCTACAGTATAGCAGCCTACAGTATCGCAGCCTACAGTATAGCAGTCTGCAGTATCGCAGCCTACAGTATCGCAGCCTACAGTATAGCAGCCTACAGTATCACAGCCTACAGTATCACAGTCTACAGTATAGCAGCCTACAGTATCACAGCCTACAGTATAGCAGCCTACAGTATAACAGCCTACAGTATCGCAGCCTACAGTATCGCAGCCTACAGTATAACAGCCTACAGTATCACAGCCTACAGTATAGCAGCCTACAGTATAGCAGTCTACAGTATTGCAGCCTACAGTATCACAGCCTACAGTATAACAGCCTACAGTATAGCAGCCTACAGTATAGCAGCCTACAGTATAACAGCCTACAGTATCACAGTCTACAGTATCACAGCCTACAGTATCACAGTCTACAGTATAGCAGCCTACAGTATCACAGCCTACAGTATAACAGCCTACAGTATAGCAGCCTACAGTATAGAAGCCTACAGTATAGCAGTCTACAGTATAGCAGCCTACAGTATCGCAGCCGACAGTATAGCAGCCTACAGTATCGCAGCCTACAGTATCGCAGCCTACAGTATCGCAGCCTACAGTATAACAGCCTACAGTATAGCAGCCTACAGTATAACAGCCTACAGTATAGCAGCCTACAGTATCGCAGCCTACAGTATAACAGCCTACAGTATCGCAGCCTACAGTATCGCAGCCTACAGTATCGCAGTCTACAGTATCACAGCCTACAGTATCACAGCCTACAGTATAACAGCCTACAGTATCGCAGCCTACAGTATCGCAGTCTACAGTATAGCAGTCTACAGTATCGCAGCCTACAGTATCGCAGCCTACAGTATCACAGCCTACAGTATCACAGTCTACAGTATCACAGCCTACAGTATCACAGTCTACAGTAGAGCAGCCTACAGTATCACAGCCTACAGTATAGCAGCCTACAGTATAGCAGCCTACAGTATCGCAGCCTACAGTATAGCAGTCTGCAGTATCGCAGCCTACAGTATCGCAGCCTACAGTATAGCAGCCTACAGTATCACAGCCTACAGTATCACAGTCTACAGTATAGCAGCCTACAGTATCACAGCTTACAGTATAGCAGCCTACAGTATAACAGCCTACAGTATCGCAGCCTACAGTATCGCAGCCTACAGTATAACAGCCTACAGTATCACAGCCTACAGTATAGCAGCCTACAGTATAGCAGTCTACAGTATTGCAGCCTACAGTATAACAGCCTACAGTATCGCAGCCTACAGTATAGCAGTCTACAGTATCACAGCCTACAGTATCACAGTCTACAGTATCACAGCCTACAGTATCAGTCTACAGTATAGCAGCCTACAGTATAACAGCCTACAGTATCGCAGCCTACAGTATCGCAGCCTACAGTATAACAGCCTACAGTATAGCAGCCTACAGTATCACAGCCTACAGTATCGCAGCCTACAGTATAGCAGCCTACAGTATAACAGCCTACAGTATAGCAGCCTACAGTATAGCAGTCTACAGTATAACAGCCTACAGTATAGCAGCCTACAGTATCGCAGCCTACAGTATAGCAGCCTACAGTATAGCAGCCTACAGTATAGCAGCCTACAGTATAGCAGCCTACAGTATAACAGCCTACAGTATAGCAGCCTACAGTATAACAGCCTACAGTATAGCAGTCTACAGTATCGCAGCCTACAGTATAGCAGTCTACAGTATCGCAGCCTACAGTATAACAGCCTACAGTATAGCAGTCTACAGTATAGCAGCCTACAGTATAACAGCCTACAGTATCGCAGCCTACA
This sequence comes from Sebastes paucispinis, assembly GCA_036937225.1. Taxonomy (NCBI): domain Eukaryota; kingdom Metazoa; phylum Chordata; class Actinopteri; order Perciformes; family Sebastidae; genus Sebastes; species Sebastes paucispinis. The sequence continues at coordinate 1,444,944 of JAUPFX010000015.1, read as the reverse complement.
GTATAGCAGCCTACAGTATCACAGCCTACAGTATAGCAGCCTACAGTATAGCAGTCTACAGTATAGCAGCCTACAGTATAACAGCCTACAGTATCGCAGCCTACAGTATCGCAGCCTACAGTATAGCAGTCTACAGTATCACAGCCTACAGTATAACAGCCTACAGTATCACAGCCTACAGTATAACAGCCTACAGTATCGCAGCCTACAGTATCGCAGTCTACAGTATAACAGCCTACAGTATAACAGCCTACAGTATCGCAGCCTACAGTATAGCAGCCTGCAGTATAGCAGTCTGCAGTATCGCAGCCTACAGTATAGCAGCCTACAGTATCACAGCCTACAGTATCACAGTCTACAGTATAGCAGCCTACAGTATAGCAGCCTACAGTATCACAGCCTACAGTATAGCAGCCTACAGTATCACAGCCTACAGTATAGCAGCCTACAGTATAACAGCCTACAGTATCGCAGCCTACAGTATCGCAGCCTACAGTATAACAGCCTACAGTATCACAGCCTACAGTATAGCAGCCTACAGTATAGCAGTCTACAGTATAGCAGTCTACAGTATTGCAGCCTACAGTATAACAGCCTACAGTATCGCAGCCTACAGTATAGCAGTCTACAGTATCACAGCCTACAGTATCACAGTCTACAGTATCACAGCCTACAGTATCAGTCTACAGTATAGCAGCCTACAGTATAACAGCCTACAGTATCGCAGCCTACAGTATCGCAGCCTACAGTATAACAGCCTACAGTATCACAGCCTACAGTATAGCAGCCTACAGTATAACAGCCTACAGTATCGCAGCCTACAGTATAGCAGTCTGCAGTATCACAGCCTACAGTATCGCAGCCTACAGTATAGCAGCCTACAGTATCGCAGCCTACAGTATAGCAGTCTACAGTATAACAGCCTACAGTATAGCAGCCTACAGTATCGCAGCCTACAGTATCGCAGCCTACAGTATAGCAGCCTACAGTATAGCAGCCTACAGTATCGCAGCCTACAGTATAGCAGCCTACAGTATAACAGCCTACAGTATAGCAGCCTACAGTATCGCAGCCTACAGTATAGCAGCCTACAGTATAGCAGCCTACAGTATCGCAGCCTACAGTATAGCAGCCTACAGTATAGCAGCCTACAGTATCGCAGCCTACAGTATAACAGCCTACAGTATAGCAGCCTACAGTATAACAGCCTACAGTATAGCAGTCTACAGTATCGCAGCCTACAGTATAGCAGTCTACAGTATCGCAGCCTACAGTATAACAGCCTACAGTATAGCAGTCTACAGTATAGCAGTCTACAGTATAGCAGCCTACAGTATCGCAGCCTACAGTATAGCAGCCTACAGTATCGCAGCCTACAGTATAGCAGCCTACAGTATAGCAGCCTACAGTATAGCAGTCTACAGTATAGCAGCCTACAGTATAGCAGCCTACAGTATCGCAGCCTACAGTATCGCAGCCTACAGTATAGCAGTCTACAGTATCACAGCCTACAGTATAACAGCCTACAGTATCACAGCCTACAGTATAACAGCCTACAGTATCGCAGCCTACAGTATCGCAGTCTACAGTATAGCAGCCTACAGTATAACAGCCTACAGTATCGCAGCCTACAGTATAGCAGCCTGCAGTATAGCAGTCTGCAGTATCGCAGCCTACAGTATAGCAGCCTACAGTATCACAGCCTACAGTATCACAGTCTACAGTATAGCAGCCTACAGTATCACAGCCTACAGTATCACAGCCTACAGTATCGCAGCCTACAGTATAACAGCCTACAGTATCACAGCCTACAGTATAGCAGCCTACAGTATAGCAGTCTACAGTATTGCAGCCTACAGTATAACAGCCTACAGTATCGCAGCCTACAGTATAGCAGTCTACAGTATCACAGCCTACAGTATAGCAGTCTACAGTATCACAGCCTACAGTATAACAGCCTACAGTATAGCAGTCTACAGTATCACAGCCTACAGTATAGCAGCCTACAGTATAGCAGCCTACAGTATCACAGTCTACAGTATCACAGCCTACAGTATAGCAGCCTACAGTATAACAGCCTACAGTATCGCAGCCTACAGTATAGCAGCCTACAGTATCACAGCCTACAGTATCACAGCCTACAGTATAACAGCCTACAGTATCGCAGCCTACAGTATCGCAGCCTACAGTATAGCAGCCTACAGTATAACAGCCTACAGTATAGCAGTCTACAGTATCACAGCCTACAGTATAGCAGTCTACAGTATCACAGCCTACAGTATCGCAGCCTACAGTATAGCAGCCTACAGGATCACAGCCTACAGTATCACAGTCTACAGTATCACAGCCTACAGTATCAGTCTACAGTATAGCAGCCTACAGTATAACAGCCTACAGTATCGCAGCCTACAGTATAGCAGCCTACAGTATCGCAGCCTACAGTATCGCAGCCTACAGTATAGCAGCCTACAGTATCGCAGCCTACAGTATAGCAGCCTACAGTATAGCAGCCTACAGTATCGCAGCCTACAGTATAGCAGCCTACAGTATAACAGCCTACAGTATAACAGCCTACAGTATCGCAGCCTACAGTATAGCAGCCTACAGTATAGCAGTCTACAGTCTACAGTATAGCAGCCTACAGTATCAGTCTACAGTATAGCAGCCTACAGTATAGCAGCCTACAGTCTACAGTATAGCAGCCTACAGTATCACAGTCTACAGTATAGCAGCCTACAGTATAGCAGCCTACAGTATAGCAGTCTACAGTATAGCAGTCTACAGTATAGCAGCCTACAGTATAACAGCCTACAGTATAACAGCCTACAGTATCACAGTCTACAGTATAGCAGCCTACAGTATAGCAGCCTACAGTATCACAGTCTACAGTATAGCAGCCTACAGTATCACAGCCTACAGTATAGCAGCCTACAGTATCACAGTCTACGGTATAACGCCGTATCACGGCCATTGAAGGCAAAGAATAAATTAATAAAAACTCAGAATTTGGGAGATTGAAGTGGAAAAAATTCAAATCAGTATGTTGTTTTCTTCTGAATATGCCCAATTCACAATTTCAATGTCTCTTCAAAGATGAATTGTTTTATTTCCAAGTACGATTGCAATCACATTGCACATTGCGATACTTTGCAAAGTGATCTGGTTCCTTTACAAGAAAAAAGCAAAACGCTACTTTTACAAGTTTTTTCTCATAAATTTGTGGTTTTATAATCTCAGAATATTCAAGGTTTTTTCTCGTAAATTTACGATTTTTTTTCTCCTAAATTTGTGACTTTTTAATCTCAGAGAATATTTAGAGTTTTTTATGTAAATTTACAAGTTTTTTTCTCGTAATGTTTTGACTTTATAATCTCAGAAAATATTCAAGTTAATTTCTCGTAAATTTTAGTTTTTTTCTTGTAAATGTGAGTTCATAATCCCAGAATATTCAAGGTTTTTTCTTGTAAATTTACGATTTTTTTTCTCCTAAATTTGTGATTTTATAATCTCAGTGAATATTCAAATTTCTTCTCATGAATTTGTGAATTTTTCTTGTAGATTTGTGACTTTATAATCTCAGAATATTTAATTTTTTTTCATGAATTGGTGAATTTTTCTTGTAAATTTATGAGTTTTTCTCACAAATTTGTGACTTTATAATCTCAGAATATTCAAGATTTTTCTGTTTTTTTGTGAGTTGTTTCATGTAAATTTGAATTTTTTTCTTGTAAATTTGTGACTTTATAATCTCAGAGAGTATTCAAGTCTTTTTCTCGTGAGTTTGAGAGTTTTTCTTGTCGGTTTAAAATCAACCTAAAGCAAAGTAAAACGTGTTTTGATGTCACTGCGGTTGGTTCAATGTTTATGTCACTGAGCAGGAGGAAACGGTGTCACTCACATCTTTGGGGATGTAGGAGCTGGCGAGAGTCACCAAAGACCAGAACGTAATGCCAACACTCATGATGTACTTCCTGTTGTACCTGTCGCCCAGGTAGCCGAAGACCGGAGCCAAGAACATGTAGCTGCAGATAAAAACTGGAAACAGAGGTCGGTCATTTCTGCAGGTTGCTTCACTGATTTGATGGATGTTAAACTCTGTCATCACTTAGTTCTTCTTACCTGTTTGGAGCAGACCGGACTTCCCATCATCAATCCCAAAATACTGCTCGATGTCGGGGAGGACACCTGGTGGAGTCAACACAGAGGTTTTTAATTGACTTTTTAATTTTAACATGTCACAACAACAACAACTTTAATGATTTATTTATTGTCATATTTCAGGTAAAGACGTCTTCTCTCTGATTTAGATCTCAGTCAACTGAATTTGTTTTTTGTTTGATGTTTGAAGACATCACCGTGATTAATCACTGACAAAAATAATCATTATCTGCAGCCCTGATAGAAACCTGAAAGTATCTCATGTTAATGCTCGAATGAAGGAACATTTACATTTACAAGACTTTCACCTATTTAAAATATAATTTACAATATAATTATTTATTTTTACAGGACTCGTAATTTTTAAAATAATTTTATATTTATAAATAAAATTCCAACTTTACTAAAAAAAAAAAAACCCTCCGATGTAATTCGGTACAAATTATATGGAAAATATAATTTATTTCAAGTGTAACTCAGAGTCTTTTAGTTTAAAAGTTGTCCAAAGGCAAGCCCACAATTTAACATTTATGAAGAATAAAGTTTTCAATAATACATTAATAATTAAAATGCATTTGGGTTTAAATTTCCATTGTCCCTTCAGTTAATTATTTATTTAAGAAATGCTTTATATTTATTATTATCAAACAGTAATAAATAATTAAGAACTGACTGTAAGATAAAGCCCTTTCTTTTAATGTTTCTGCTTTAATCTCTTATATTTACTGTGTTGCCCAAAGATCTTGTCAAATACAAAAACATGATGTTGCCCGTCTGTAGTATAGCAGCGAATAACGCCGACTTTATGATCTCTGAGAACATTTAAGTTTTCTCTCAAATATTTTACTTTATAATCTCAGAAAATTCAAGTTTTTTTCTCGTACATTTGTGAATTTTTCTTCTAAATTTAAGATTTTTTTCTCGTCAATTTGTGACCTCATAATCTCAGAGAATATTCAAGTTTTTTTTCTTGTAAATTTTCTTGTAAATTTACGAGTTTCTTTCCCGTAAAGCTACGATTTTATAATCTCATATTCAAGGCTTTTTCTTGTAAATTTCAGATTTTTTTTCTCGTAAATTTCTTAGTTTAATCTCAGAAATGTTTCTCTGAGTATTATTACCCCCCCACTCCCGGCTCCGTTATTCATCTATCTGTACCTACGATGGCCCTAATACGCCGTCGTAGGTAATAAACATCTTTAATATTTAATAATATCCCAGGAAACCGATACTCGGTGTAGAAGCCTCTGATTGGTCGTGCCGGTGCATCAGGTGGTGTGACGTACCTGCCACCGTGAAGCGGTCCATGTAGTTGAGCAGGTTGATGTAGCAGAGGACGAAGACGGTCAGCAGCGCTCGCACTTTCGACACCCCGCTGGCCGACTCCTCCTGCTGAGCCGCCGTCGCTCCGCCCCGCTCCTCCGAACCCTCCGCCTCGCTGTCATCGGAGAAGAACGGCGCCGTGTCCGACGTGGGCTCGCCCAGAGACATGGCCGCCGCTGCTGAGGGGGGGGATCAATAAAGACGGTTAATCTACCAAAATCATTATTCACTGAAAATGTCTTTATTTTTTATCAGTAAATCTGACAGAGAGCGTCTGCAGCATCTTTCTGTCTCTGTAGAGGAGAATCTACAGAGAGGTTTATGGACTTTCTATCGTATCGTTACAACTTAACCTTTATCAACCAAGAGGAAACATTTAACATTAGAAACAAAAACAAAGAGGAAAATGAATTCAGATACACAATTTATTAGAGCTGGGACGATCCACCGATCTCCTGATGCCATACTATCACCATACTCGGGTGCCGATTTTTAAGTAATGTGATTCGATATTGTGATTTATAGTGATTGTTGTTAACTTGTTGACCTCTAGACCATGAAGGGAACAAGATGAATCCTCCACTTCTAGGGACTTTTATTTTGTAAAATCTCTGAATGAATCCAGTAAAAATGTTTGATTATCAGCATGTATGTAGTCAGAGACGACCTGAAGTCAAATATATCAGGATCATTGGCAGGAATTATTGATTACATTGATTATCCAGCAACCCAGAAATCAAAGAATAAAGACGTTTCCCTCACAGATTAGTGGGATTCTCTTTTTAATCTATAATGTTTTATACTTCTGGTGAATATAATCCATCAATCTGATTTCCATAGATGTATTTAGTATATACAGTTCCCTTTGTTAACACCTTATTTTGAAAAGTGGACGTAGTCCCACGTTTCTACTTCCTCCAACTTCTCCAAGGTGGTCTCTAGCTCTCCCGTCAGCTCCGTTCTCTTTATCATCCATGGTCAGCTCCATCGGGGCCGTTTCAATGCAGAGAACACAGATGTCAGTATCTGGGTGCTCTACAGTCGTAGCGTCGGACCATTTGACCACGGAGACGAGAGCAACGGCCAGCTCCACCGCTACGTTACCTCCGTACCATAACGTTACCTCAGTACCATAACGTCACCGCCATACCATAACGTTACCTCCATACCATAACGTTACCTCCATACCATAACGTTACCGCCATACCATAATGTTACCTCCATACCATAACATTACCTCCATACCATAATGTTACCTCCATACCATAACGTTACCGCCATACCATAATGTTACCTCCATACCATAACGTCACCGCCATACCATAACGTTACCTCCATACCATAACGTTACCTCCATACCATAACGTTACCGCCATACCATAATGTTACCTCCATACCATAACATTACCTCCATACCATAATGTTACCTCCATACCATAACGTTACCGCCATACCATAATGTTACCTCCATACCATAACGTTACCGCCATACCATAATGTTACCTCCATACCATAACGTTACCACCATACCATAATGTTACCTCCATACCATAACGTTACCTCCATACCATAACGTTACCGCCATACCATAACGTTACCTCCATACCATAATGTTACCTCCATACCATAATGTTACCTCCATACCATAACGTTACCTCCATACCATAACGTTACCGCCATACCATAATGTTACCTCCATACCATAACGTTACCACCATACCATAACGTTACCTCCATACCATAATGTTACCTCCATACCATAACGTTACCACCATACCATAACGTTACCTCCATACCATAACGTTACCTCCATACCATAATGTTACCTCCATACCATAACGTTACCGCCATACCATAACGTTACCTCCATACCATAACGTTACCTCCATACCATAACGTTACCTCCATACCATAACGTTACCACCATACCATAACGTTACCACCATACCATAACGTTACCTCCATACCATAACGTTACCTCCATACCATAACGTTTCCTGTCTGTGACAGAGTTAGCATGCAGCTTTAGCTCTGCTCTGTCTAGCTCTGCTTTTCCTGTCAATGTGTGAAACCCAAAGTGTTTCCATCTTTTACTGGATGTGTAGTTTACCACGCTGGATTTAACATGGGAGGGTGCAGGTCGTATCCACGCTGACCCTCCAACGTTTTAGACTCTCTGAGGTTTGTTTTGGTTGACGGATACGGAACGGATATGACGTCACGTTACTCAGACTGCCACAATAAAAGCGGTAACTTCCTTCTACCTCCACATAGACTCACATGAAGCAAATATATACATCCTGACATTAAAACATCTGTTTAGTAATCATAAAAAAATCATCGTGATACATCGGTCAATCGATGTTTTTCCAGCCCCTACAATTTATATGGAAAAATCACACAATTAAAAACCATGTTTGACATTCAAATATAAATGAATTCAAAAGTGAAACCTAAAACATTTAAATTGTACTGTGTAAACACACTCTGACCTACAGTAGCAGACAAACCGCGGCAGCAGCAACACTGGAAAATCCTGTTTACCAGCCGGATCATGTGACTGTTTGTTGTCACCGAACTCTCACAGGAAAATGAAAACAGAATCAAAAACAGCCAACTTCCACCTTGGGGGTTTTGGTGTTTTTTCGTCTCACTTCATTGAATCAAAGTAGATTTATTGTTGTTTTTATGACACTGACCAACAGAAAAAGACCCCTAAAGTCCATCACATATCCAGAGGTGGAAGAAGTACTCTGTACAAATGTAAACGTAAAACTCTGTTTCATTTGAAAGTCCTGCATTGAAAATCTAAAAATATAGCCTTAGTATTAGCACTAAATTGTACTTAAAGTATCAAAAGTAGAAGTACTCATTATGCAAACATTTATTCATTTGAACTGTTGGGTAGTTTCATGTATAAATATCTATATCTCATGTCATTTTACTACATTTAAATCATCTATGGAGGTTTTCAAATGAAGCTTTGAATGTCACCCTCTAAAAATAGATTTCATGTTATTATGGTTCTATAAATGTAATTTATGTCGCTGCTAGACCACCTCGTTAATACAGGAGCCTTCCTCCCTTTGTGAGCAGCGAGCAGGAGAGCAAACAGTTACTTGACCTCAGGGAAAATGTTTTATTTTGAAAGGCTAAAAGCCAACGAATATGGATTGAAGCTGAATATTTCATTAGATATAAACACGTTGTATAATTTCAGACAAAACTAATTCAGATTATCTTAAAAACAACTTCACTATCTGCCGAAAAACAAACATAAAATGCTGGTTCAGAGAGGTTTAGAGAGGTTTAGAGATGTTCAGAGGATCAGAGAGGTTCAGAGAGGATCAGAGAGGTTCAGAGAGGTTTAGAGATGTTCAGAGGATCAGAGAGGTTCAGAGAGGATCAGAGAGGTTCAGAGATGTTCAGAGGATCAGAGAGGTTCAGAGGATCAGAGAGGATCAGAGAGGTTTAGAGATGTTCAGAGGATCAGAGAGGTTCAGAGAGGTTCAGAGAGGATCAGAGAGGTTCAGAGAGGTTTAGAGATGTTCAGAGGATCAGAGAGGTTCAGAGAGGATCAGAGAGGTTCAGAGATGTTCAGAGGATCAGAGGATCAGAGAGGTTCAGAGAGGATCAGAGAGGATCAGAGAGGATCAGAGAGGTTCAGAGGCTCAGAGAGGTTCAGAGATGTTCAGAGGTTCAGAGAGGATCAGAGAGGTTCAGAGAGGTTTAGAGATGTTCAGAGGATCAGAGAGGTTCAGAGAGGATCAGAGAGGTTCAGAGATGTTCAGAGGATCAGAGGATCAGAGAGGTTCAGAGAGGATCAGAGAGGATCAGAGAGGATCAGAGAGGTTCAGAGGCTCAGAGAGGTTCAGAGATGTTCAGAGGTTCAGAGAGGATCAGAGAGGTTTAGAGATGTTCAGAGGATCAGAGAGGTTCAGAGGATCAGAGAGGTTCAGAGAGGATCAGAGAGGATCAGAGAGGATCAGAGAGGATCAGAGAGGATCAGAGAGGATCAGAGAGGATCAGAGAGGTTCAGAGAGGATCAGAGAGGTTCAGAGAGGTTTAGAGAGGTTCAGAGGCTCAGAGGGTCCTGAGCTGAAGAAGAGGAAGAGAAAGGAGAAGCCGGGCTGGACGTGACTTAGTGAAACCACAGTCACGCAGGAATCATGTCGGTTTAGGAGCTCATGACTGAGACGTTTCGCTGAGGTGGAGAATATTCCGTGTGACAAAAGAGCTAAAAGGGAAACGTTCTTCTTCAGTCTGCAGTGACCTCACATTAAAACGCTTCCTGGTCAACACATTTTGTATAATTACAAATTAATTTAGGTTATTTTCCTCTCTGCTTGTGTAACTGAGGAGTTTTTTAAAATAAAATAAAATAAAGAAACATAAAATAAAAGACGTTCACGTGAAGATATTACATCGAGACACTTCCCTTAATAAGTAATAAATTATCACCTACATTTAAAGCAGATGTTTCTCCAGTTGGTTCTTTCTGAATGTATTTCTCACTTATTCTATATGAATGTATTTACTCTGTTGTTTTATCTAATATATCAGCACCAATATTAGAAGACATGAATTGAAATACGGGCTAAAAAATCTACGAACAAAACTCTCGAGCTTATTTGTCTTGTCAGCAAATATACAACAATATAATATCAAAAAACACTTTGTAATAAAAATAAACAAGTTCATATTTTATATTAATTATTATTATTTATATTTCACCTCCCTCCTGCAGTTAAATGTTGTATTTTCTTTTCTTCTTTTGTTACATTTGATATTGTTCTTTCATGTATAGATATAAGCTGTTAAAATTATATATTTTTCAATATTATAATAAAATTTATGGTATATTGTAATATTTGAAATATGATCAATAAAAAAAATATCTGATTCCTGACTTCATCAGCTATGATTGTAAAGTTATGACTTTATTCTGTAAAGTAGTAAAGGTTGCCGACCCCTGATCTAGAAAGTAATCACAAATCTATCATTGCAGCCTTTGTCCTTAGAGCTATATATTATATTATAATATTAATATTGAAATAATTATCACTGCTCAATGAATTAATTTTGATATGTTATTATACACAGACACATTTAATACTGCTGTTAAGGTTAAAAAACACATTTCCTGATATCTAGAAATGTGTTTCTTGTCACCTTATATGTATATACGTTGACATTAAATGTTTTTATTGAATTATTGTTATATTCTTCTCGTATTTGACTAATAATGAACACAGATAATAGTCAGGTCATGTACAGGGCACTGCATGTAGAGAGCGACCCCTCGGTTGTGTTGGACTTTGCTCCATTTACAAACACAGCTCATTGATCAGGAAGTCATCAGTACCTGATCAGAGTCTCACTGATCCATAACGCTGCTGCTCTGCTGTCTCACACCGACAGTGTTCAGAGACGCACGCGGGAATTATCATCACATTTAATTCATGATGTCTAATTATCTGTTGATATGTTTAGATATATTTTATTTTATTCTGTATTTCATTGTTTTTATTGGATTGTTTTCCACTGTTTGGTTTTTCTGCACATTTTGTGTATTTCTTGTTGTTGTTTAACTTCTTGTTGTATTTTTAAAATTATATTAGTTTAGATCTTTCTTCCTTTTTTGTTATTGTTTTTTCTCCTGGGGTTGGGGGAGGTTCTTTGTATCAGCCTTTAGTGGCTTCTTGACCTCTCCTCACACATTTCTTGTTTTTTTCAGTGACTGGATTTTGTGCAGTTTTATATATGTGCAAATAAATTAAAAAATAAATGTTCTCTTTGCAATGAAGACGGATCATCAGCGCGCCGCTTTACATTATACATCCTATATACCACTTTATAGACTGCACATATGTACATATTACATTTATTTATTGACACCCTATGTTCACCCATTCACTCTGTATCTTTAATATCTCTATTATTGTTTTTATAATGTGTGTATAAAGCTTTATCTCTCCTGTGTTTCACTCTGTTTGCTGATGTTGCTGCTTTCAGACTCAGAAAAGTGTTTATATTCAGGTGTGAGAGGTTTACACTAGATATCTGCTTTGGTTTTGTTGGTGCAAGTTAAACAGTATAATAACAAAAGAATAGATAAAAACGTTAGAATAAAATAAGAATAAAAAAAATGAAATTCTACCAAAATACAACAAACAAAACAAGCTATAAACAAAAATAAACACACATTTGACAGCTGGATTTCTGTTCTGTTCGCTGATGTTGCTGCTTTGACAGCTGGATTTAATTAATAAAGGTTCATCTGATCTTATTGTGAATGAGTCTGGTGTTTAGCTCAGTACCAGATGATGGGAGCTGGTAACATTTAGTTTGGTTTATTAAAGAGCCCTAGTGAGTAAACAACAACATGGTTTAATATTACTGTTCATTTGAAGACACGCTGCGCAGCTACCTGAGGTTAGAGCTGTTCACCGGGTTGTTTACCGGGTTGTTGGCGCTGTTAGTCTGCTGTTAGTCTGCTGTTAGTCTGCTGTTAGTCTGCTGTTTACCTGGTTGTTTACCGGGTTGTTAGTCTGCTGTTAGTCTGCTGTTAGTCTGCTGTTAGTCTGCTGTTTACCTGGTGTTTACCTGGTTGTTTACCTGGTTGTTCACCGGGTTGTTGGTGTTGTTAGTCTGGTGTTAGTCTGGTGTTAGTCTGGTGTTTACCTGGTTGTTCACCGGGTTGTTGGTGTTGTTAGTCTGCTGTTAGTCTGCTGTTAGTCTGCTGTTCACCTGGTTGTTTACCTGGTTGTTTACCTGGTTGTTCACCTGGTTGTTTACCTGGTTGTTGGCGCTGTTAGTCTGCTGTTAGTCTGCTGTTCACCTGGTTGTTTACCTGGTTGTTTACCGGGTTGTTGGCGCTGTTAGTCTGCTGTTAGTCTGGTTGTTTACCGGGTTGTTCACCGGGTTGTTGGTGTTGTTAGTCTGCTGTTAGTCTGCTGTTAGTCTGCTGTTAGTCTGCTGTTAGTCTGGTGTTTACCTGGTTGTTTACCTGGTTGTTCACCGGGTTGTTGGCGCTGTTAGTCTGCTGTTAGTCTGGTTGTTCACCGGGTTGTTGGTGTTGTTAGTCTGCTGTTAGTCTGCTGTTTACCTGGTTGTTTACCGGGTTGTTCACCGGGTTGTTGGCGCTGTTAGTCTGCTGTTAGTCTGGTTGTTCACCGGGTTGTTGGTGTTGTTAGTCTGCTGTTAGTCTGCTGTTAGTCTGGTTGTTTACCGGGTTGTTTACCTGGTTGTTCACCGGGTTGTTGGCGCTGTTAGTCTGCTGTTAGTCTGCTGTTAGTCTGGTTGTTTACCGGGTTGTTTACCTGGTTGTTCACCGGGTTGTTGGCGCTGTTAGTCTGCTGTTAGTCTGGTTGTTTACCTGGTTGTTTACCTGGTTGTTTACCGGGTTGTTTACCTGGTTGTTTACCGGGTTGTTTACCGGGTTGTTTACCGGGTTGTTGGCGCTGTTAGTCTGCTGTTCACCGGGGTGATGATGAGGATGATGAGGATGATGAGGATGAGTCAGGTTGTTGTTCTTCTTCTTTTCTTCCTCAGCTCGTGATCTGGTCTTCGTCACTTCGAGCTGTGACTGTTATTCAACACCCATCTTGATGGTTAACAGTACGAAGTTCCCGCGTTAGCACCGTTTAGTCCGGATAAACATTAAAACATTAAAACAATAAAACTAGATGTTGACTTCAGAGAGACTGGTCTGCACCGCCGCCATGTTGGATCTGATCTGATCACACTTCCGGTTCACAGCTCACGTGACTCTTTATCAGAGCAGCTGAGAGTCACGTGACAACACTGCCTGCTTCCTCTAATCAGGAAGACTACTGCCATTATGATAAAATAAATGAATGAATGAATTAATAAATAAAAGCCTCACTTATCAAATAAATGTGCAGGTCATTTGAAAATAAATACGCACAGTAATGAATAGCATTTATGTATTTGAAAAATTACTTATCTTCGTATTTTCAGCAATTATTTCCATATTTAATTAATTCCCAATTTATTTTTTTGCTTAAATTTATTACTAACCCTTTGTTTATTAGTTTCCCCAAAGATGTTTACCATGGAAGTATCTATTACTATACTATTTAAAATGTCTAAACATATAATCCCATTATTTTTGTATTTTTCAGCATTTAATTTCATATTTAATTATTTCCCAGTTATATATATTTTATATTTGATATATTATATATATAAATAAATAAATAAAAGCCTCAATTATCAAATAAATGTGCAGGTCATTTGAAAATAAATAAATATATGCACAAAAATAAATAAAATTTATACATTTGACAAATTACTTATTTTTTTATTAATTTAATTTCATATATAATTATTTACCAATTTATTCTTTTGTTTTAATGTATTTCTGTTTATGTATTTTCCCATGGATGTTTACCATTGAGGTGTCTATTACTATACTATTTAAAATGTCTAAACATATAATCCTATTATCTTTGTATTTTTTCAGCATTTAATTTCATATTTAATTATTTCCCAATTTATTCTTTTGTTTACATTCATTTCAGTTGATTTATTTCCCTATTTATCAATTTCCCCACAGATGTTTATCATGGAAGTATCTCACAAAAACATTATAAAAATAAGTTTAGAATTGTACAATGATTGAAGAGCTGGTATATGTTTACTGTTTTTAAAATTGTCTAAACATAAATCCATTATCTTTGTATTTCCAGCATTTAATTTCATATTTAATTATTTCCCAATTTATTCTTTTGTTTACATTTATTTCAGTTTATTTATTTCCCCACAGATGTTTACCATGGAGGTATCTATTACTAAACTATTTAAATTATCTAAACATATGATCCCATTATCTTTGTATTTTCAGCATTTAATTTCTTTTTTCTGTAAAACTATTTTGAATACAGGACGTATAATACAGTGTTTAACACTGTGGTACTGAGACATAATAATATATGAATATTATCTCACAGAGAGCAACTTCTGCTTTTATTATTTTCAATAACAGTAAAAAAGTAATAAGTACAGGTTATAGTACAGACACAAAAACAGTAAAAAATAACTTTAGAATTGTACAATGATGGAAGGGCTCGTATATGTTTACTGTTAAAAATGTCCAAACATATAATCCCGTCATCTTTTATCGTCAGCATTTACAAATAAAGTGACTTTTTTACAAATAAAGTAACTAACGTACCAGCTGAGTGGTTTTACACGTATATGATAGAGGTTGTGAAATGACTCTAAGTCCAAACTTCGATGATGTCTCCGTCCTCCATGTCCAGCTGAGCCGGCGTCTGTCTGTCCGTCACTTTGCAGCCGTCGAAGTGGAAGCGGACCGTCCTCTGGGCGACGGTGGACATATTTGACAGGTACCGGGAGAAGACGGAGCTCAGC
>JAUPFX010000015.1:1400064-1425064 GCA_036937225.1 Sebastes paucispinis | reverse complement strand
CAGTAAGGTTAGCTAACCTCTGATGCTAATAAAGAGACACTTTAGAGGCACTTTAATCTGTTTCTGAGGCTTCACATCGAAACTATTCACTCTCTGCTAGTAGAGACTTTAATCACAGACACATTTCACCTGTTATTGTTGACTTAATTCACAGATTAAAGCTTGTTTCTAACCGTTAATCAGACACTCACCGTGCTAACCGCCTCAGCCATGATCCACTGCTGCTGCCTTCACGGACTGTGGGATATTCAGACACTCACCGTGCTAACCGCCTCAGCCATGATCCACTGCTGCTGCCTTCACGGACTGTGGGATATTCAGACACTCACCGTGCTAACCGCCTCAGCCATGATCCACTGCTGCTGCCTTCACGGACTGTGGGATATTCAGACACTCACCGTGCTAACCGCCTCAGCCATGATCCACTGCTGCTGCCTTCACGGACTGTGGGATATTCAGACACTCACCGTGCTAACCGCCTCAGCCATGATCCACTGCTGCTGCCTTCACGGACTGTGGGATATTCAGACACTCACCGTGCTAACCGCCTCAGCCATGATCCACTGCTGCTGCCTTCACGGACTGTGGGATATTCAGACACTCACCGTGCTAACCGCCTCAGCCATGATCCACTGCTGCTGCCTTCACGGACTGTGGGATATTCAGACACTCACCGTGCTAACCGCCTCAGCCATGATCCACTGCTGCTGCCTTCACGGACTGTGGGATATTCAGACACTCACCGTGCTAACCGCCTCAGCCATGATCCACTGCTGCTGCCTTCACGGACTGTGGGATATTCAGACACTCACCGTGCTAACCGCCTCAGCCATGATCCACTGCTGCTGCCTTCACGGACTGTGGGATATTCAGACACTCACCATGCTAACCGCCTCAGCCATGATCCACTGCTGCTGCCTTCACGGACTGTGGGATATTCAGACACTCACCGTGTTAACCGCCTCAGCCATGATCCACTGCTGCCTTCATGGACTGTGGGATATTATAGTTAGTTAGAGGATTTTCCATGGTCTAGTGTTGCATTCACGTCCTGTGGGAAATATACTTTGTGCTCTCTGTCCCAAAAGCTTTGAAAAAAATTGTGGAAATGGCTTTTTGCATATTCTGCACCCTCAGCCTGGAATTTGCTCCAAAATAACCAAAAAATCAAGGAGCTGGTATCATTAAATCATTTTTATTTTTTTTTATTTTTATCATTGCGTTATAAAGTGATTACAAAACAACTGAAGACATGTGCAGGGACATATATAAAAAAAGACCAAAATATATTATACAGAGAAAGACAAATTACAAAGTACAAAAACAAAACAAAACAAAACTAAGACAACACAAGGGGATGGAAGCAGGTTGAAGAATGTGTGTGTGTGTGTGTGTGATGTGGATAATGGGTGTGTGTTTGGCATTTAATGAGGCTAGATGGTCATATATCATATATCTACTCTTAAACACATACAGACATCCTTCCTTTTATGTGTAGAGCACAAGGGGAGCAAAAACAAAACAAAAATAAAATAAATGTGTAAAATAAATATATATATATATATATATATAATACAGTATATACACATACACATATATATTAATAATATAAATAATAATAAAGATGATGATGATGATAATGGTCATAATAATACCAACACTTACAATAATAAGTGAGATAAATAAATAAGTAAATAATAACAATAATAAAGAAAAAAAAATGTTTTAAGTTAATTCGAAGGTCATATATAATTATAACTGTGTATGTGTGTGTGCGTTGCGTGTACATGTGTGTGCGCGGCGTGTATATGTGTGTGCGTTGCGTGTACGTGTGTGTGCGCGGCGTGTATGTGTGTGTGCGTGGCGTGTACGTGTGTGTGCGTGGCGTGTATGTGTGTGTGGCGTGTACGTGTGTGTGCGTGGCGTGTATGTGTGTGTGCGTGGCGTGTATGTGTGTGTGCGTGGCGTGTATGTGTGTGTGTGGTGTGTATGTGTGTGTGCGTGGAGTGTATGTGTGTGTGTGCGTAGTGTGTATGTGTGTGTGCGTGGCGTGTATGTGTGTGTGCGTTGCGTGTATGTGTGTGTGCGTGGTGTGTATGTGTGTGTGTGGTGTGTATGTGTGTGTGTGTGGCGTGTATGTGTGTGTGCGTGGCGTGTATGTGTGTGTGCGTGGCGTGTACGTGTGTGTGCGTGGCGTGTATGTGTGTGTGCGTGGCGTGTATGTGTGTGTGCGTTGCGTGTACGTGTGTGTGCGTGGCGTGTATATGTGTGTGTGGTGTGTATGTGTGTGTGCGTGGAGTGTATGTGTGTGTGCATGGCGTGTATGTGTGTGTGCGTGGCGTGTACGTGTGTGTGCGTGGCGTGTATATGTGTGTGTGGTGTGTATGTGTGTGTGCGTGGAGTGTATGTGTGTGTGCATGGCGTGTATGTGTGTGTGCGTGGCGTGTATGTGTGTGCGTGGCGTTTATGTGTGTGTGTGGCGTGTATGTGTGTGTGCGTGGGCAGAAATGGATTAAAACATTGTTTAATCTAGATGAAGGCTTTAGAAGCAGACTCTGTGGCATGCCAATGGTTTCAGCTCCCTTGTTGTTCAGCTGAATCCCAGAAAAGTTCCTTCTTGTCCCCCATTTGTCTTCAGATAGTTCTCCTTTAATGCACATTTTAGTGCTTTTAGTATTTGTGAATTATATTTTATCTCTATTTGTGTCTGCGTCTGCAGCTTAGTGTTCTTGCTGCTGACCGTCTCGGCCACGTCTCCCTTGGAAAAAAGGTTCTTAATCTCAACGGGACTAACCTGGTTCAATAAAGGTTTAATAAAAATAAATAAAATACTGAACACGGATGATTATGTTATTATGTTTATACATCATCTTTGGCTACAGTACAGTTAATTTAGCAGTGTTGTAGTAGTTATTCAGGTACTGTACTTACGTATCATTTTGAGATACTTGTACTTTACTTGAGTATTTGAATATATATATATTATACATTATATATATAATATATATATATTTACACTGAATATGAAATACATCTACTCTACCTATTTTACAAGTGCAATTACCTCTGTTTACATTACATCTATTTTATATTTTATATCTCTAGTGTAACACTTGTTTATATTTATTTATTACATCTACTCTACCTGTTTTATTTGCTTTATAACTGTGTGTGTTTTACCTGTTATATGTTTTATCTGCCTCGTTTAGTCTTGTCAAGTATTTGTTTTAAAGCACTGACCAGAAGTGGCAGCTGTGAATCTGGTTGTATTTAATAGGACGACAATAAAGCTTTCTATTCTATTCTCCATTTTTCTGCACGACATCTTGGAGGTAAATATTGTTCTTCTTACTCCACTACATTTATCTGACAGCTTTAGTTACTTTGCAGATTCAGATGGTTTATTATAGATTCATTTCATTTTTTTATTAAGACGTATTTTTTTTACTGACTGTACAATAATTTGTGCAATAAATCAACAGTGTAATATCCTGGCATTAATACTGCATTTATACTGTACATTTCAATTAATATTCTTATTTAATTAATATCTATACTATAATTGCATTTATATATTCAATACACTTAATAGATCCCACTTCTCAGTATTTTGTATTTACTTATTTGCACTGTGGTTGTATGTTTTATATTGTATGTCTCTAATGCACATATTTCTTCTATTCTTATTTTTATTATTTACTACATTTATCTACATATATTGCATGTCTTAATGTAAATATTTGTACACATTTCTTTTATTCTCATATTATTTACTTATATTTCTCTACATATATTGCATCTCTTAATGTGAATATTTGTTCACATTTTATTATAATTATTTACTTACATCACTCTACATATGTATTTGTACATATTTCATATATTCAAATTTTCCATTATTTACTTCTATTATTTACTTCTATTATATAAAGCGTCTTGAGATAACTTCTGTTGTGATTTGACGCTATACAAAAATGAATTGAATTGAATTGAATATTCTCATTTTTATTATTTACTTATATTTCTCTACATATTTTGTGTTATATATTGTAGCATTATGTACATAACTCACACTGATTACTGATTAGGAACATACATATATGTAAATTGATTGTAATGTACAATGTTGGATTATGTGATTTTAAGGTCTGCAAGCTAGCTACGGCTAGAAGTCTCAAGTAATATGTACATTTGAAATAATGTCATATATAATTGAATTAGCTCATTTATCTCAACACTGAGAGCTCAGATGTGGGACATGAAGAAGTGATGTTTGGACCCATAAAATGATTCATATTTTTATTAAATCACATTATTTTGTAATTATTATTTTTGATGTGAAGATGGGTGATAATAACACCGCGTGTATATATTTATCAAAATGTCATTGCTGGGACTTAAAAATGCCCGAAGCTGCAGAAACACCCTAAAACATCTGTTCAGGTTGTTCCAGTCTCCATACTGACTGACTGGGGTGTTTTTATTATAACTTTATTTTGTCTCTTTTCCTGAGTGGACACTGAACAGACTCAAAGCGGTTGGCGGTCGGCGGTCTGGATTTAGGACACAGCTTTTAGTTCACATGTCTTGGTGGTGATTTTGACATTTAAGAGATGTTGAGCATTAAACCATCTGTTATTGTGTCTTTGATTGACTTAATGCCGTTTCCCAGCTCGGCTCCAAGACTCTAATGTCATATTCACACCAAGAGCGAAGCGAAAATTTGCCTCGCTTAACTCGCGCCAGTTGGACCGCCGGTATCATCTGTGTTCTCGACGCGCCGGAGAGGAGGAGGAGCCTGTCTCCATGGATACCAACAACTTCTCCTTCCTCCATCAACCATGGCGGCAATAACCTCTATAGCTGCTTTGTACATGTTGATGTCAGAAAACCAAACGCCGTCGTGTCTGGGTTCATAACGTCACCTGGCGGCGCGCTGTATTCACATAAAGTGACATCACACTGACTGTATCCAGCAGCTACACGTCTCTACTGCGGTATGAACTCAAAATAAACAGATTGTGCTGTGATTTAATATCAATAAACAGATCAAAATGATGCTGGAATAACTACATGATGATGCTGATTAGTAAAAACTGTGAATTCATGCTTTGTCAGGTCTGTTACCATGACGACACGCAGACAACTTTTAAAATGCATGTTTTCTGAATGGAGTCTGGATGGATCAGTGCCAGACTATGCAGCTGCTCCATCAACACACAACATGAAGTCTTCTAGGCATAAAAACGGCAATTTGCATTGCCCGGTGTGAATTTGCATCTCTTCGCCTCTTTGCATTGACTCGCATCGTGCAAAACTTCGCTTCGCGCTTGGTGTGAACGCACCACCAGAAAATTACACCCTTCCATGACCAGTCAGTGGATCAGAACCTGCTCCAAGAGATTTGAAACACAAACACGAGAGTCTACTTTGAGTTTTGACACGTTTTCATACAAAAATCAGCGCAATTTCAAAATATAACAACGCTCCCAGACGGGTTTCAACTTTGTCCTTCATGTCCGGACATCCAGTCAGCGGTCACTTCTTCTTGTTCTCTTTGCAGGCGACCACGTAGCGCTGAGCCACGTTGAGCGGCGGGGAGTAACCGTCGGCGTACGACGTGTCCTCGAACAGCACCGAGTAGTCGTCCTGAGGCTGCAGACAAACAAACACATGCTGAGGTTAGCGAGGGAGGAACATCATCTTCCTCACCAGATTCACACGTGAAGAAACACAAACAAACAGAAGCAGAACTCAGGATTAGGTTCTGGATCTGGTTGTGAGTTTCTTGTGTGCACAGACGTTGTGGAGTCGTCAGCTCTGAACAGACTGTAGATCTATAATAAGCAGAGCGGGGCTGTGTTACTGTCATCAGGCCACGCCGACTACAAGAAATACAGAATACTTTGTCCACTTTGTGAATACAATAGGCCGAAAGTTGTCTTTGGTTTACATGATAGTTTATTTATTGGATTAAATCCAAAGTTTGATCCATCCATCCTCTGAATGCTCTAGGTCTCTAGTTTGATCCATCCATCCTCTGAATGCTCTAGGTCTCTAGTCTGATCCATCCATCCTCTGAATGCTCTAGGTCTCTAGTTTGATCCATCCATCCTCTGAATGCTCTAGGTCTCTAGTCTGATCCATCCATCCTCTGAATGCTCTAGGTCTCTAGTCTGATCCATCCATCCTCTGAATACTCTAGGTCTCTAGTCTGATCCATCCATCCTCTGAATGCTCTGGGTCTCTAGTTTGATCCATCCATCCTCTGAATGCTCTAGGTCTCTAGTCTGATCCATCCATCCTCTGAATGCTCTAGGTCTCTAGTCTGATCCATCCATCCTCTGAATGCTCTAGGTCTCTAGTCTGATCCATCCATCCTCTGAATACTCTAGGTCTCTAGTCTGATCCATCCATCCTCTGAATGCTCTGGGTCTCTAGTTTGATCCATCCATCCTCTGAATGCTCTAGGTCTCTAGTCTGATCCATCCATCCTCTGAATGCTCTAGGTCTCTAGTCTGATCCATCCATCCTCTGAATGCTCTAGGTCTCTAGTCTGATCCATCCATCCTCTGAATGCTCTAGGTCTCTAGTCTGATCCATCCATCCTCTGAATGCTCTAGGTCTCTAGTTTGATCCATCCATCCTCTGAATGCTCTAGGTCTCTAGTCTGATCCATCCATCCTCTGAATGCTCTAGGTCTCTAGTCTGATCCATCCATCCTCTGAATGCTCTAGGTCTCTAGTCTGATCCATCCATCCTCTGAATGCTCTAGGTCTCTAGTCTGATCCATCCATCCTCTGAATGCTCTAGGTCTCTAGTCTGATCCATCCATCCTCTGAATGCTCTAGGTCTCTAGTCTGATCCATCCATCCTCTGAATGCTCTAGGTCTCTAGTCTGATCCATCCATCCTCTGAATGCTCTAGGTCTCTAGTCTGATCCATCCATCCTCTGAATGCTCTAGGTCTCTAGTTTGATCCATCCATCCTCTGAATGCTCTAGGTCTCTAGTCTGATCCATCCATCCTCTGAATGCTCTAGGTCTCTAGTCTGATCCATCCATCCTCTGAATGCTCTAGGTCTCTAGTCTGATCCATCCATCCTCTGAATGCTCTAGGTCTCTAGTTTGTGGCTGTAAAGTTCCATGAGGCTGTGATTATCCTAGAGGTCACCACAGGTCATTTTATACAGTGAGGTCAATGAAATGTCTCCTATGATGTCCCTCTGTGTAGCATTTGTGTACTCAGATAAATGTGAATGTTCTGGGAAAGCACACACTGTTCTAGTTTAGATACATTTCTTATCATCCTCACACCTGCACTCTGCTAAAACTAGCTAATCTCAAGTAACTCTTTTTATGAACAGACAATGCTTTCACTCAGAAGCAGGGTGGAAGGTCGGGCCACAAGGCGGGGAAGGCTAAACCAAGATTATAAAGAATGCTGTAGTGAGGGAGCTCTCTGTCTTTTACACGGACTTTGTCTGCTGTTTGGACCCAAATGCATTTGCTTAATAAATTGTAATTGCCTCTTGACTGAATGACCAGAGACTGTTTATTAAATCATTTCTCCGACAGCATCTCACCCTGTGTGGAGGGGCGTGGATGAGGGCCCGGTAGAAGCAGGTGGTCTGGGGGTAGAGGGCCAGCACCAGCTGGTCCTTACTGAACAGGGCCTCTGGGTCCGTCTCTGGGTTGGCCTTCCACTGAGGCAGAGGGATGATCCTCCGTCTGCTCAGAGTGTGTCTCCTGATCACACAAACACACAACAGCTGTTTAGAAACCACATTTAGAGCTGGAAGAGGATTTATTATCATCGTTACATCCGGCTCGCTCTCCTTCATTTAGAGAACACAGGAACTGGAGTATACAAAGGTCTTATTTCATAATTAAGAGTTAGGCAATAAAGAAAAAGAAATAAAGAAATAATAGATAAAGAGAAGAAGAAAATGATGCTCACTCTTTGCCCTCTTCATCAATGTCGTCCACTTCATACCTGCAGAGACAGAGAGGTGAAGACATGTCAACATGAGGGACGACGTCGGACCGTGGGACACGATGAGCGAGAATAAAGTCATATCATAAAGTAGTAATGTTACCTGTTATTTTCTTTTTTTCTCGTAAACTTCCGACTTTATTCTGTAAATCTCGGATGTTTTTTCCCTCAATGTGGCCCTAATACTCCGTAGTACATTTGCTCTTTGGCCCTCACTGCATTAGACTTATATACTATATACTTATAAATACACCAATAATATTAAATAATATGATTATTTATGATGTAAAACTCGGATGCTTTAAGTACATTTTGTTGAGAATACTTGTGTACTTTGAATGCAGGAGTATTTGTGAATACTTGCTCCCCTGTGGTGATGGTGTGTGTGATGTTCTCACTTGTTGGTGGAGTGGTTGTAGCTGACCACCTCAGCCAGGATCCACTGCTCGTCTCCGTCCACGGCCTTCACCCTCGCCGCCACCTTGTCGCCCTGTTTGGCCACGTAGTCGCTGCTGGCCGGCGTCGCCCCGCACAGAGGAGGCGGGCTGATACAGAGAACGACGAGGAGGAGAAGGAGGAGAAGTACTTCGTTATTTCAACGTGTACCACTTTAGAGCAGCTTCGGACAAACATCAGACACCTGGATCAGGTGTTCACAGACCACAGGATCTACTCCAGGCAGTATGATCCGGTATCTCAAGGTCCAGTTTTATGAAATAAAGGTTTGTAAACACACTCACTGAGTTGCCAGTTTATGGCGCTACAATCCAGTAAAAACAGCAATAACTCCTCCCTGTGGTGTGTGATGAAGCCTGCAGGGTTTAATAATGTGGGAACTGTGTGTGTCTACAGCGACTGTACCTCTCGCCCGGCTTGCCGATCCACAGAGGGAGCGTCATGGCCGACTGCTGGAGGAGCGTCATCAGGACGCCTCGCCTCATCGTCTTCCTGGGGGGGTCGCTGTCGCTGTAAACTCCTGCCATCTTAGCGGCTGTAAAAAAAAAAGGAAACATATTCAGATCTGAATCCGTTGCAGAGATCCTGCTGTAGACGGTTTCAATATGTCACGTACCTATTCTCCTCTCCTCCAACAAAGACTTGATCTCTGCGATCTTATCGAGAGCGTGACGCAGGATGCTGTGAGGAATAAAAGAAAGAAGAGAACAAAGAGCGTTGAGAGTGTGAACTCTAAAGCTGTGTTCAGACAAAGAGTGAAGTGACTTTGAATCAGACCGCCAGGATCATTTGTGTTCATTCGCTCTAGACCAGGGGTCAACAACCTGCGTCTCTTTAGCCCCAATTTGCATTACCCGGCGCAAAATTCACGTCTCTTTGCACTGACTTTGTATGTGATTGTGCCGCGTGAAAACTTGGCTTTGCTCCTGGTGTGAACGCACCATAACACCTGGACAGAGACGCTCGTGGCAGCATGAATGAAATCTGGACATCTCAAAACAAACTGACGATTTGATTTCAATGTTTCTTGTTGTTTATGTGGATGTTACGCCTTCATGGTGGCGGTGAATATTAATATCCAGCAATTGATTTTATTGTGAAGAATATAGGAAATGAAACGTGTTTAACCACCGTTTTACAGCCGTGTTTACACACGCCTTCAAGCAGGCAGCTCTGTTTGTCATGGAGATGCAAATCCCTGCCGTGCTGGGCTGACGGGCCGAGTCAAACCGAGGCGAGCTAAGCCAAGCCAGCACACATGTATGGAAAAACCCTAAAAGTGTCGACTCACCTGCACTCTGCCTCAGCGTCGGCTTTGGCCGTGGTGTACAGTCCTCTCAGCTTGGTCCGGTAGTATGGGGACGCTGAAGGAGACACAGGAACAAGACAAAATGTAGAAGAGCAACTGGTAACCAGCTAGAAAAGCAGTGTGTGTGTTTTGTAAATAGAAAAAGAGTTCACAATGTGGTGACTGACTTTTGTTTTCCGTCTGCATCCTCTCGTGTGTTTTCTGAATGTTGAGCAGATTGTGTTCGCTGCGTGACCTCTCCTCCTGAAAACACAGACATGATTATTTAGATCTAAACATTTAACCCCTTTAATCAGTGTTTAATAACTATCGACCAATGCTACTGACTTACCTGAGTCTGTTTGATGAGCTGATGGAGCTCTGTGAGCAGCTCGGCAATCTTGGTATCGGCTGACATGTCTGTACCTTCAAGGTTTTAGCATTCAGATAAGAGTCTTGTTAGAACAGCTTTGATACAAAACCCCATCAAGAAATCTGTCATTTTAAAGGCACAGCTTCTGATAGAATAATGACTGGAAGCAGTTAGTAGGACCAAAACAAAGTGTTATAAATGTTAACACTGCATTAATGGCACATTGGGTGAAAGCCGAATAATTAAGTGGATGATACTGGTTTTGATTAAGGTGCTACTATGTCTTTATATCTCCTGAATAACAAGGTATCTCTGAATTTACATATTTCTGAAAGGAGTTTGGTTTTAAGTGATGGAGCTCTGTGAGCAGCTCGACAATCTTGGTATCGGCTGACATGTCTGTACCTTCAAGGTTTTAGCATTCAGATAAGAGTCTTGTTAGAACAGCTTTGATACAAAACCCCATCAAGAAATCTGTCATTTTAAAGGCACAGCTTCTGATAGAATAATGACTGGAAGCAGTTAGTAGGACCAAAACAAAGTGTTATAAATGTTGTATTATATTAAAATGGTACATTGGATGAAAGCCGAATAAAGAAGTGGGCTATCCCGAGTTTGAATAATGTCTTATTACAGTTTTATATCTCCAGAATAACAAGGTATCTCTGAATTGAGTGATTTCTGAATGGAGTTTGGTGTAAACTCTGATTGTAAACAAACAGCTCGTAAAGAGGATAGAGACAACTAGCATTTTGGGTTCAAACGACGGGAAAATACACAACTTTGTTTCAATAAAACTAGTTAAAATGTTCAAGCTACCTTTTAATAATGATATAAATGAGTCAGGTAGCATAGTGGCTCCTTTAGGCTAACTGTTAGCTCTCTGAGTTAGCATGGTTAATAAACTGTGAGATTTGTTTTCATGCAACAGAAACATCAGCTGAACATATTTCCACGTGTATAACTTAATAAGCTCGCTGTGCTCGAACCTTTCCTCCACCAGCATGAAGGTGAACTCACCGTGTTTCTGCTGTTTACTGTCGACTAGCTGCTAGCTGCTAGCTAACAACACACATTAGCTGCTGTTGCTCCTTCTTCTTCGTTGGTGTTAGTTAGTGTTGAGTTGGCGAACCCGCTTCTCACAGCGCCACCAGCCGGACGGACCCGGAACTGCATGTTTCACACAGAAAATATGAATTCTCTCAGTTTGTTGTTGACACAAGTACAATTTTGATTAAAAAACATTAACTGTCTCAGTAAATTATTATACTTTAAATTATTTTTTTTTAAATTAAATATGCAGATATAATACTTTTCACTGATTTGTGAAAAAAATACAAGCAAGCTTTTTTATAACTATATATTTATAATTATAAAAACATCATTATAAAAAAGTATAATTCATATTTTTATATTTTAAATGTTACTATTATAATATTGCAATTATTAATTATTATATATTAGTAATATTTTTAATTACTGTTGTAGAATACTTTTACTTAAGTTATATTTTAAATGCAGGTATTTTACTTCTATTTTTTTTACTTTTTGTAGAATACTTTTACTTAATAATATTTTGAATGCAGGTATTTTACTTGTATTGTTTCTTACTGTTGTAGAATACTTTTACTTCAGTAAATGATGTGAATACTTCCTCTGACAACATCCACTTGCACTATAGAGTAGATGTGAGTGCAGTAACCTGCAGCCAGATGAGCTTGTGGACCTACTGTAATCAAGTCTATTTTTACGTGCATGTTTTGCACATGTTGGAGGTACTTTGGCCGGCGCCAGATGTCACGTACAAACTGTGTCAGCAGATAAACATCCTGTGAATTAATGATTAATAATATCTGACCTAAATCCGAGTCTTTATCAATCAATAGTTCATCGTTATCAATGTGAGATAAACACTTTTTAATAACCTTCAGAGAAACTTAATGAATTGCTTCCCACAGAGACTAATGTCTGGACATGGATAAAGAAAATAGATATAATCATAAATAAATAATAATTTATAATAATAACAATAACAATAATGATAATAACAATAATAATAATAATAATAAATAAATAAATAAATAATAAAAACATTGCACACATGGCCCATCAGTGTTTTAATATTTTCTAAGTATTTGTTTTATAATGTAAAATATTTAAACTGTTATGCATCTGAAGACATTCACGCATGTTTCTGTATGATTATAGATAAATGATCCTGCCTTTAAAAACTATTTGGCACATTATAACTTTTACTGATATTTATTATAAGTTTAAAAACAAACAACAACATTAAAAGTTTAAAAAAAATGTCTCTATTTTTAGCAAGTTGTAGAATATCTTAGAATGACGAGACACAAGTGTAAAGAGAATAAAAATAAATAACAGAATAAATAAAAAAAAGAATAAACAAAAAATAAAGCTGCATTGAATTGAATCTTTTAATTTTTATTTTATTTATAAAAAGTTGGAGCTTTCTTGCTGAGAGTCTGATGTTCACGTTGACACCACGCTCACGTCTGTACGGTCGATATGAAGCAAAGAGACGAAACTCTGCTGTTTTTTTGACAACAGCTGCTGCCGCCATTTTGGACTGAAAACTCTTATTATATTTATAATATTTTAATTGTTCAACACAGGACATTTCAGTAGAATAAGACAATAAAACAGAAATAATATTGTTTTACTTTGGTACGTCTCTTTGTAGGCGGACGTTTTACTGGCGTCCTGTAGTCACTTTCAGTCCAAAATGGCAGAAGCATAGACTGGAAACAGGGGGAAACTGCTAGCATGGCTCTGTCCCACCAGCAGCTCTGTAATTAATCAACACGTTATATATCTGCTATGTTTTCTAGGATTAGTGTGTCAGGCTCTCCAGGAAATAGTAAACTTAATGGTTGCAAGACACCAGTTTCTGCTCCACCTCAATAATGAATAGCAGTCTGAGCCATGAAAGCTCCACAGCAGAACACCAGCAGGTTGATTATCAGGATTAAAGAGTAATATTATTATTCATTAAGCGTGAATAACCTTTAAAACTAGGTCAGAATACATGTCGTCTGGTTGGGTCGGACCATAAAGCTGATATCTTATCGGTGTGTACACTGCTGGGTGTGTTTCCTGAACAGACAGAACTGAGGGCAGAGCAGCACATGCTTCTGCAAATATTTACAGAACTGAGTCTGAGGAGGAGGAGGAGGAGGAGGAGGAGGAGGAGAGGAGAGGAGAAGGAGAGAAACACAGAGAGAGAGATAAACACAACCAGAGCTCAGAGGAAACACCCTGAATAACAGGAGCTGCTGCTGAGGTTTCATAAAACAGCAGAAATGTGAATGGAGTCTGGTTGGTTCTCTCAGAGACTGAAAACTGTTTTGACTCACTGGAACGTTCTTCACAGTCATGAGAGGAGAATGAGGAGGAAGAGAGGGGGAAGAGAGGAGGACGAGGAGGTAGGAAGAGAGGAGGAGGGAGGAAGAGAGGAGGAGAGAGGAGGAAGAGGGGAGGAGGAGGAGGGGAGAGGAGAAAGAGGAGGCGGAAGAGGAGGAAGAGAGGAGGAAGAGAGGAGGAGAGAGGAGAAAGAGGAGGAGGAAGAGAGGAGGAAGAGAGGAGGAGAGGGGAGGAAGAGAGGAGGAAAGAGGAGGAAGAGGAGGAGGAGAGAGGAGGAAGAGAGGAGGAGAGAGGAGGAAGAGGAGGAAGAGAGGAGGAGAGAGGAGGAAGAGAGGAGGAAAGAGGAGGAAGAGGAGGAGGAGAGAGGAGGAAGAGAGGAGGAGAGAGGAGGAAGAGGAGGAGGAAGAGAGGAGGAAGAGAGGAGGAGAGAGGAGGAAGAGGAGGAAGAGAGGAGGAGAGAGGAGGAGGGGAGAGGAGGAAGAGGAGGAAGAAGAGAGGAGGAGGAGAGGAGGAGGGGAGAGGAGGAAGAGGAGGAAGAAGAGAGGAGGAGGAGAGGAGGAAGAGAGAAAAACAAGTTAAAAACTCAAAAACACAACAAAATGTGAATGGTGTCTGGTTGGTTTTCTCTGAGACTGAAGAGTGTTACGACTCAGTGGAATGTTCTTCACACAGTCATGAGAGGAGGAGGAGGAAGGGAGGAGGAAGAGAGGAGGAGGAAGGGAGGAGGAAGAGAGGAGGAAGAGAGGAGGAGGAAGGGAGGAGGAAGAGAAGAGGAGGAGGAGGAAGAGAGGAGGAAGAGAGGAGGAGGAAGGGAGGAGGAAGAGAGGAGGAGGAGGAGGAAGAGAGGAGGAGGAAGGGAGGAGGAAGGGAGGAGGAAGAGAGGAGGAAGAGAGGAGGAGGAAGAGAGGAGGAAGAGAGGAGGAGGAGGAGGAAGAGAGGAGGAAGAGAGGAGGAGGAAGGGAGGAGGAAGAGAGGAGGAGGAAGGGAGGAGGAGAGAAAACTAGTTAAAACTGCAGATGAAAGGAAACATGAGCTGCTGCAGCGTTTTCATAAAACAGCAGAGATGTGAATGGAGTCTGGTTGTTTCTCTGTTTATTACTCAGTGGAACGTTCTTCAGTCAGTCAGCTGTTTATTTAAAGCTGTTTATTTAAAGGAGAACGTCCTGATGACGTGAACTGAGACACATTATGAGTAAATAATAAAGTCATGAGACGATGACTCAACTCTTCATACAGTCAGATAAACAAACTTTACTCAGGACTTTACAACTCAAACAGCCCTCATAAACCGCTGTTATGTTTGATTATAATGATTATTGGTTATAATAGGCTTGTATACATATATTGACATATATATATATACTTTACTTTAAAAGAGTGTGTTTTTCCTCCCAGCTGTGTTGGTGGGTTCAGAGACTAAAAGCAGATGATGGTGGAGAGATGAAGGCCTGTAATTATGATGACGTCTGGATGAGTGGAGCTTAAACTCAGAGAGTGACCGGACTTTTCCTTCTGCTGTTAGAAACCATGTTTGTGTTTACAGCTGCACCAGGATACATTTTCTTATGTTAAAACTCTTGTATCATCAGGCTGAATATATATATATATAACAAAATGTATAAAATATAATACATTTAAATAACACATTATAAAAAATATATAATAAATAAATAAGATATAAAAGTATAAAGCAGTTTCAGACAACAGACAGAAAGAAAAAGAAAAGTGTACCTGTTTAGAGAGAATAGGCTATTACAAATTATATGTTTATATAATATATATACATTTATAAATATATACATATAAATGTATAAATAAATATAATAATAAATATATAAAATATATTTGAATAATACATTATGGTATAATATAATATATAATTTATTATAAATATGATGAATAAATAAAATGAATATGTAAGTATATAAATTATATATACATATTTATGAATACATATAATAATACTAATAAATTAAAATAATAAATTAAAATAATTTATTATATAATAAAATAAAATAAATTTGATAAAATATAAAAAATATTTAAATAATTTACTATATAGTAAAATTTCATAAATTAATAAAATAAATATACAATTAATACATATATATAGATTTAATATATAAAATAAATTTGAATAACAAATTATGATATAATATAATATATAATTTACTATAAATATAACGAATAAATAAAATAAATATGTAAGTATATAAATAATATATACATATTTATGAATAAATATAATAACAATAAATTAAATAAATTAAAATAATAAATTGAAATCATTTATTATATAATAAAAAAATTAATTTGATGAAATATAAAAAATATTTAAATAATTTACTATATAATAAAATATAATATATTAATAAAAAAGATATATAATTAATATATGTATATATATATATATATATATAAGTTTCAAGTTTACGTGTCTCTCCATGTTTCTCAGTTTTGAGCTTGTTGCAGATTTAAATCTCCTGTAATATTATTTTAAGTTTCAGACTGAAGTGTTTATTCTGATCGTTAATGTTAATTTCAATGTGGCCGTGCACGTGTTCACTTTCTCTGTGCACTTTTACTCTCTGACAAGTTCAGTCCAAAGTTTGTTTTAGAATAAAATGTCACGAGGTGTTTGACAATGATTAGATAAGATAACAACACACACACACACACACACACACTGGGCAGACGGAGGTCATGTGACTGGCGTGGACGCTGAATGAGGTCAGGGCTGCAGTCGGCGTGAAGCGAGCAGCTGCTGATAAACTCAGAAAAACACTGAAGGTCAGAGTCAAATGTAGGACGATAAACACCAGAGTCCATCCAATAAAACGTTGTTTTAACAAAACAGCAGAAAATAACACCATCGAGCAGAGTCACAACTCTCTCATCAGGTCACTGAGGTCACAGCGTTTCTATTCTATTCATGTGTTTCAGCTTTCACATTTACACATGGTGAAAAGAAAGCTAAAAATGAATAATATATATTAATTAAAAAGCATTTTTTCCATCATGTCAGGAGATAAAATTCACAAAAACAGAATAATAAATAATAAATAAAATGTGAAAAATCTATTTTTGACTACATTAAAATTCACTTTTGTCTACATTTGCGTCCTAAAAGACTTCTTTTTCTTAAAACAAGTGAAAAAATCTGCAAGCACAGTGAAAATATGTGAATCTATTCCCAACAGAAATCCTCTCTTTTAAATAATGTCAGAGTGTAAACACAGTTTGTGAATATAATGAAGCTGCTGCTTATTACAGTTTAGGCTGCCGGGACGTTAATGGACCTATAACACCAGAACTAATACTAATGGGACTAAACTCTAAAATGTTATTCTGTGTTTTCACACATTTATCTGCTAAAACGATGCAATGATTTATATTCTTACAGGTTCAACTGACAGGTTCTATAATTTATATATATATATATATATATTAATTATATATTTATTTTATCAATTTATTATATTTTATTATATAGTAAATTATTTTATTTTATTTATTTATTTATTATAAATTGTATATATTTTTCATTATATTTATTTATAAATATGTATATATATATAAATTATATATTTACTTTATCAATTTATTATATTTTATTATATAGTAAATTATTTTAATTTATTTGATATTTTATCAAATGTATTTTATTTTATAATATAATAAATTATTTCAATTTATTACTATATTTATTTACAAATATGTATATAAATAATGTATATACTTACATATTCATTTTACTTTTACATTATATTTATAATACATTATATTGTATCATAATTTATTATTTTAATTTATTTTATATTATTATATGTATTCATAAATATGTATATAAATAATTTATATTTTTATATATTCATTTTATATATTCGTTATATTTATAATAAATTATATATTATATTATATCATAATTTATTATCTAAATTAATTTTAAATATTTATTATTATATTTATTTATAAATATGTATATATACAAATTATATATTTATTTTATTATATAATAAATTATTTCAATTTATTATTATATTTATTAAGAAATATGTATATACATAATTTATATACTTACATATTCATTTTATTTATTCATTATATTTATAATAAATTATATATTATATTATATCATCATTTATTATTTTAATTTATTTTATTTTGCATTATTATATTTACTTATAAATATGTATATAAATAATTTATATACTTACATATTAATTTTATTTATTAATTTTATTTATAATAAATTGTATATTATATCATAATTTATAATCTACATTTTTAATATATTTATTATTATATTAATTTATAAATATGTATATATATAATATATTAACATCTTTATTTTATTTATTTATTATATTTGATCATATAATAAATTATCATAATTTATCATTTAAATTTATTTTATTTATTTTTAAATATATAGATTTATATATATTATATAAATGTACGATTTGTAATAGCCTATAGTCTCTAAACAGGTACACTTTTCTTTTTCTTCTGTCTGTTGTCTGATATATTTACATACTTATTTTATTGTATAATAAATTCTCAGAATTTATTATTTAAATGTATTTCATTTAATCATTATATTTATCTATAAATATATATATATATATATATATATACAGGGAGGAGGAGGAGAAGGAGGAAGAAGAGGAGGAAGAAGAGGAAGAGGAGGAGGAAGAGAAGGAAGGAGTGGAGGAGGAAGAGGAGGAGTAGGAGAAGGAAGAGGAGGAAGAGGGGGAGGAGGAGGAGGAAGAAGAAGAGGAGAGAGGAGGAGGAGGAGGAGGAGGAGGAGGAAGAGTAGGAGGAGAAAGAAGAAGAGGAGAGGAGGAGGAGGAGGAGGAAGAGTAGGAGGAGGAAGAAGAAGAGGAGGAGGAGGAAGAAGAGGAGGAGCTGAATGTCTCCGCTATAAAAACACCTCTGGAGAACTCTGGGAGAAAAACATCTGGTTGTTTTGCTCTCAGAGAAGAAGAAGACACATCTGGACAGATTGATCTGTTGTTGTTGTTGTTTCTGAAGTTTAACAAAGTTTCTCTCAGTGATCCAACAACTAACCTTTATAACTCAACATGAGTCACGTCGACGTGAACAACCTGAAGCCTTCCAGCTTTGAAGACGAGTACTACGACAAATATGAATATTATAACTTAACCGACAAATACACAGGTGAGAAAACAATAACCTTCTTCTGCTTCTTCTTCTGTCTGACTGTAAACCTGAGCAATCTCCACTGAAAATACCTCAAAAATGTTTTGTTTTTTTCATTGTTTGTTAAATTTAGAGGTGTTTTTTTTCATTGTTTGTTAAATTTAGAGGTGTTTTGTTTTATTGTTTGTTAAATTTAAATGTGTTTTTTTTATTGTTTGTTAAATTTAAATGTGTTTTTTTTATTGTTTGTTAAATTTAAATGTGTTTTTGTCAACAGAAGGCTCAGCTCGTAAAGGCAGAACAAAGAAGGAGGCCAGTGATAACACCAACAGACACAATCCGTCCGGACACGAGCGCAAAATAGTGGAGAAGCTCCAGAACACGGAGAAGAAAGCCAAGGAGTGAATACTGAGGTGTGTTTATGTGCTGACATCACTGTTAACTCTTTGTTTATGTCTCTATATCTATATGCCGAATTCAAGAGTGGATGTTATATTAATGGTTGTTAACGTTTGTATTTAAACTTTAATCAGTCAATTAGTTAAATTGATGAATCATTAAATGACATCTGGCAACTTTAGAACGTTCAACTCTTCCTTTAAGAATCTCTCGCTTTAACAGCTCTTCCTCCGCAGCGCTCAACCGGGCGGCTGCGACTCAAAGCGGATTTCTGTACTCAAATAAGTGTTAGTCTTTTATTCATGTCTTTATAATCTTATGCCGAATTAGAGATTGACTATTGTAATTGTTGTTGATAAAGTTGCTGAATCATTTTATGTGCTTTATGCCTTCACAGCTTAGCAGATACTTAAAATTTGCACATTTCTCAATGAGGTTTGGTATATGAAATTTGAGAATGTAGGCAGGGACTTGCTCTAAAGGAGGTGTTTACTCTTTGTCCATGTCTGTGTAACATTACGCCGAATCTGCAAGGGACTATTGGACTTGTTGTTAATAAAGTTGTTGTATCATTTTATATTCTATGTGATTCAACATAGTAGTAAATACCTTAAATTGGCAATTTTGTAAATGACATTTAGCACAAGGGATGTTTTGTAGGTTTTCGTGGTGAGGATCTCTGACAGAAGTGTTAACTCTTTGTTTATGTCTCTATATCTATATGCCGAATTAGAGAGTGACTGTTATATTCGTGACTGGTTAAATCGCTGAATCATTTTATGTGTTTAATGCCTTCACAGCTTAGCAGATACTTAAAATTGGCCCATTTCTCAATGAAGTTTGGTAAATGAAATTTGAGAATGTAGGCAGGGACATTCAAGAAGGATTCAAGTGTTGAGGAATTATGACTTAAACAACCAAACTCACCCAAGTTGAACTTTCCCTTTAAGAACCTCCTCCTTTAACTGCCCATCCTCCACAGTTTAAGTGGATGTTTTGCTGCCAACTTGCTCTAAAGGAGGTGTTTACTCTTTGTCTAGTCTGTGTGACATTATGCCGAATCTGAGAGGGACTTTTGGACTTGTTGTTGATAAAGTTGCTGAATCATTTTATATTCTATTTCAGGGGTCAGCAACCTTTACTATCAAAAGACATTTTAGGCAAAGAAATAAAAATAAAAATGTGTCTGGAGCCGCAAAACATGTGATCATTGTGATGAAGGTAACACAGTTTATAGTCTCAGTATATAGTATATCAGTCTAATGCAGTGAGGGCCAAAGAGACAATGTACTACGGAGTATTAGGACCACATTGAGGGAAAACACATCTGAGATTTACACAATAAAGTCAGAATATTACGAGAATAAAGTCAGAATATTACGAGAATAAAGTCAGAATATTACGAGAATACGATTTTTATTTTTAAATGTATATATAATGATTCAGTATTTATCTTTCACTTAACCACAACCATCCTGTTTGTCTAATCCAGGGCGACTCGGACGGCTCATCCTGGAAACCGACCACGGCCTCCTTGGCGACAGAACGAGACGTAGAAACGGCAGGAGCGTCCCGAAGCTCCGACGGGCGAAGGTTTAACCTGGGCGTGAAGAGGAGCCAGATCCAGATGTTCCAGTGAGGAGATCTCCATCGTGGCAGCAGACCGCGGCTCCTCCGCCTGTAGGTTGTTGTAAAGCACTCACCTGTAGGCGTGTACCTGCACGGCTGCCTGGTCAGACCGTGACGGTGCACATGTGATTGAGGTGACATGTGGTGTCAGTTGGGTGATTTCGGTGTGTTGACAAGTTTTCAATGGATTTTTAAAAAAGTTTTTTTACTATTAAAATGATTCTGACGTGACTTTGTGTTTGTTTTTCTTCTCAAGAGGTTCAAAACTGTGATGAAGAAACACTCAATTAAAGGAACTCCTGTATCCAGTAGATATTAAACCTCAGATATCAAACCGTGTCCATCACAGATTCATAATCATGTTGATTCATTATATATAATAATTACAATCATTTAAAAAAAAGAGAATCTTAAAGAATCCTCTTCGCCTTTTTTTACATCGCCATCTTTGTTTTGGATGCCGCCAATTTGGTTTTTGGTTTTTGGGGTTTTAGCCGTAGCCATTTTGGTTTTTAGATGTCGCCATCTTGGTTTTTGGTCTTTGTCCGTCGCCATCTTGGTTTTTGGTCTTTGTCCGTCGCCATCTTGGTTTTTGCAACCAGAAGTGACAGGAGAGGGCGGAGCTAAGAACATTCAAACGCTGATTAAGACATTTTTAGGCGACCAAAAATGTTTCAATTAATTGTATTTTGAATATAAAACTAAACTCAAACCACCAAATATAATATATATAAACCAAAGTGTCTTCAGGTATATATGTATATAAGGATTTGTATATAAGTAAATGCATATTTCATTTTATTCTTTTTAAAATCATATTCTTATTAGCAGCCACACAACAATATGAAAAGGAAAACATAATAATATGTTGTATACATGTTCTCTGTGTGAAACTAATCCGAGTCCTGAAGCTCAGCGTTGGTTACATCATAACTTCTGCTCTGACCTCAGACTGATGCTGTAAATGTTGTTTTTCCAGATCATAAATATCTGGGTGCTAAATGTGAAATAAGAGAGATGTTTGTCCTCTTCACACCTGCAGGGTGTGATGTTTGGATCCACCAGCAGGTGGCAGCGACGCTCAGACTCTAAGACTCTCAGACTCTAAACATGAGAGAGTGGAGTGTCTGCATTGCAGGGAACTTAAACACAAACACAACAACCGCAGTAACAGACCAACAGACCAACAGACCAACAGACCAACAGATCAAGACCAACAGATCAAGACCAACAGACCAACAGATCAAGACCAACAGACCAACAGACCAACAGATCAAGACCAACAGACCGACAAATCAACAGACCAACAGATCAACAGACCAACAGACCAACAGACCAACAGACCAACAGATCAAGACCAACAGACCAACAGACCAACAGATCAACAGATCAACAGATCAACAGACCAACAGACCAACAGACCAACAGATCAAGACCAACAGACCAACAGACCAACAGATCAAGACCAACAGACCAACAGACCAACAGACCAACAGACCAACAGATCAAGACCAACAGACCAACAGACCAACAGATCAAGACCAATAGACCAACAGACCAACAGATCAAGACCAACAGACCAACAAATCAACAGACCAACAGATCAACAGACCAACAGATCAAGACCAACAGACCAACAGACCAACAGATCAAGACCAACAGACCAACAGACCAACAGACCAACAGACCAACAGACCAACAGATCAACAGACCAACAGACCAACAGACCAACAGATCAACAGACCAACAGACCAACAGATCAAGACCAACAGACCAACAGACCAACAGATCAACAGACCAACAGACCAACAGACCAACAGATCAAGACCAACAGACCAACAGACCAACAGACCAACAGACCAACAGACCAACAGATCAACAGATCAACAGACCAACAGACCAACAGATCAACAGACCAACAGATCAACAGATCAGTGGTCAGTGAGTTTACAGCGTGATGAGACCAGAGAGCTACTTCATGTTGGACCGTCTCCGAGCCTCCGAGCCTCCACACGGCTCTCAGACAGGAACTCTGAATATCTGCTGTGTCAGAACTGCAGTTTTTATAAAAATGAGGTTATGCAACAGTACGGAGTTATATAACAAAGACAAACTCTGCAGGCTGAACTTCAACATGTACTGTAAGTTCCATCACTGATTAAAGGATGAATACCACTAAATATAATCTGAATCTATCTGGATGAAGTGACGGCTGGAGCTCCACCAGCTGATTTAACATTCAGTAGCTTGACAGGATATTCATTAGAGATATCTGCAACGTTATTCTGCAATTCAACATATCTATTTTTTGATTTTAGATATCCGTAATTACATTTTGACTGGTACAATTCAAACTACTTTTGCCATTCATGTGTACGAGGTTCGTCATTACGGATATCCACAGTCCACATTGCAGATATCTGCAACTGAATTCTAAAGTGAATGGCGCCGGTGCATTTAGGGCGTGTCCAAATCCACTCTCTGTGTTTGACTCTCTGTTTTCCACTCTCTCTGTGTTTGACTCTCTCTGTGTTTGACTCTCTGTTTTCCACTCTCTCTGTGTTTGACTCTCTCTGTGTTTGACTCTCTCTGTGTTTGACTCTCTCTGTGTTTGACTCTCTCTGTGTTTGACTCTCTTTGTGTTTGACTCTCTCTGTGTTTGACTCTCGGTGTTTGACTCTCTTTGTGTTTGACTCTCTCTGTGTTTGACTCTCTCTGTGTTTGACTCTCTCTGTGTTTGACTCTCGGTGTTTGACTCTCTTTGTGTTTGACTCTCTCTGTGTTTGACTCTCTCTGTGTTTGACTCTCTCTGTGTTTGACTCTCTCTGTGTTTGACTCTCGGTGTTTGACTCTCTTTGTGTTTGACTCTCTCTGTGTTTGACTCTCGGTGTTTGACTCTCTTTGTGTTTGACTCTCTCTGTGTTTGACTCTCTCTGTGTTTGACTCTCTCTGTGTTTGACTCTCGGTGTTTGACTCTCGGTGTTTGACTCTCTCTGTGTTTGACTCTCTCTGTGTTTGACTCTCGGTGTTTGACTCTCTTTGTGTTTGACTCTCTCTGTGTTTGACTCTCTCTGTGTTTGACTCTCGGTGTTTGACTCTCTTTGTGTTTGACTCTCTCTGTGTGACTCTCTCTGTGTTTGACTCTCTCTGTGTTTGACTCTCGGTGTTTGACTCTCTTTGTGTTTGACTCTCTCTGTGTTTGACTCTCTCTGTGTGACTCTCTCTGTGTTTGACTCTCTCTGTGTTTGACTCTCGGTGTTTGACTCTCTTTGTGTTTGACTCTCTCTGTGTTTGACTCTCTCTGTGTTTGACTCTCGGTGTTTGACTCTCTTTGTGTTTGACTCTCTCTGTGTTTGACTCTCTCTGTGTTTGACTCTCTCTGTGTTTGACTCTCGGTGTTTGACTCTCTTTGTGTTTGACTCTCTCTGTGTTTGACTCTCTCTGTGTTTGACTCTCTCTGTGTTTGACTCTCGGTGTTTGACTCTCGGTGTTTGACTCTCTCTGTGTTTGACTCTCTTTGTGTTTGACTCTCTCTGTGTTTGACTCTCGGTGTTTGACTCTCGGTGTTCGACTCTCGGTGTTCGACTCTGTGTGTTTGACTCTCTCTTGGTTTGACTCTCTTGGTGTTTGACTCTCTCTGTGTTTGACTCTCTTTGTGTTTGACTCTCTCTGTGTTTGACTCTCGGTGTTTGACTCTCGGTGTTCGACTCTCGGTGTTCGACTCTGTGTGTTTGACTCTCTCTTGGTTTGACTCTCTTGGTGTTTGACTCTCTCGGTTTGACTCTCTATGTTCGACTCTCTCGGTGTTTGACTCTCTATGTTCGACTCTCTCGGTTTGACTCTCTGTGTTTGACTTTCTCTGTGTTTGACTCTATCTGTGTTTGTCCCGATGCCGTTGAGCAAACAGGAAGCAGCAGGGTTTGAATCCCCCGTCCACCTGCAGCCTGAACGCAGCAGCAGGATTTGGCTCCGATGTTTGAAGCAGGATCAGGAAATATTTATAGAGACAACTGTTTGTTACATAATCAGCTTCACCGTACGACTCAACACAACATCCAGTTCAGTGTTCACCCCCCCGCCCGTCCCGCTCTGCAGAGGAGATACCAATGCTTTTAGAAACCCCCCTGGTTGCCTAGCAACTGGTCCTCAGGATTGCCAAAAGAGACCTCAGATCATTTGTCTGATGTTATGAGTGTGTAACACGATACGCTGGAAGTGTGTGTGTGTGATGTTATACTAAGGTATCTGTGTATTAACATGATTATATCCGTCCTAAGCTGTTAGGATTGATACTCATGTCTGTATAGTAAA
>JAUPFX010000015.1:1352564-1395064 GCA_036937225.1 Sebastes paucispinis | reverse complement strand
GAAAACATGTTAGCTACTGTAGCGTTAGCCAGAAGCACGTTATAAACCATGAACCTATTAGCTGACTCTGTTGTTACCGGACCGGTCTGTTGGATAATCATTTTCCCAGAAAGATATAAACAGATAGTTGAAGAAGATGAAGAAGAAACCTTTATTTGTCATATACATCCAGGTACACACATGAAATCTGACCCATCCTCAGCTCGTTCAAGAGCTCAACAGAGAAGAGAAGTCCACACAGTAACAGTTAAAGTAATGCAGGTACATTTATTAAAGGTAATCCAACTGAATCAACAGAAGATCAATAAGGGTGTAAAGCAGTAGTCAGTAGTTGGTAGTGAGGTGATGGGTGATGTGAAACTATAAGGCTGACCTAAAATCCCTGTAACATGAAGGATAACTAAAGATAAGTCCAGGACAGAACTCCATTAGTCCAGACGGGAGGTGACGAAGGCGTGGACGAGGGATTCTGCCACGGAGTCAGAGAGTGATTGCCGAGTGAGTGGAGAGATGTTTCTCAGGTGGAAGATTTGATGATGGACTTGACGTGCGACTGGAATCCAGTCGGGTCCAGGATGACATCCAGGTTGGGGAGAAAGAGCAGCCGTCGACGTCCAGATGTAGATCTCCAACCCTCCGGAGCGGGGCCTCGGAGCCACGACCATGAGCTCATGTTTCCACTCATTATTATCCATTATCATTATTAGAAATCTAATAGTTATTTCTGCTTAACATGATAATTACACTGCTGAATATTACAAACAACTTATTTGATTTAGTAATGAGATAAAAGAATAATTAATGATTAATATAAAAGTTTATTTTAAACCAAACCCGGGTTAACACTGTACCCGGGTTAACAGTGTACGGATCAACCGTACCCGATAGGACCTGATCGTCCTAAACAGACCAACGTTCACCCCTCAGCAAGAGGGGGGGACGGTGGCGAGGAAAACTCCCCCTTCAACGGGGGAGAAACCTTGAGCAGACCCAGGCTCTCGGTAGGGGGGGATCATTTTACATGATCTCCCCTAGAGGGGGTGGGCCAGGAGGATCATTTCACACGATATAGGTGGAGGCGGCAGAGGATCCTCTTCAGCAGAGACGGTCTTTTCTCCGGCTGATCTGGTGCTGTCTACGATATTTTGAAATGAAAAAAAACAAGTAAGTACAGAGATCAAAGTTCAGTATGAAGACGACAGGAGAGATCTACTCTCTGTTCTGCATAAACAGCTTTGCTTAAGTAATGCCGGGATCAGACTACACAATATCATACCGATACCAGTATTGGGTATCGGGTCTGATACTGTGCTCATGTACTCGTACTCCCAAAATGGCTCCGATACAACGGCAACGATACAACTTTATGGCAGCGTGACGTTAACCTCTTGTCACCATCTTTCGGCTCCTCACGCTCCACCTCCCCCACGGTGCGGGCGAGACAGGCCAGTGGTGCGCCCGACGCCGCGG
Organism: Sebastes paucispinis; assembly: GCA_036937225.1. NCBI lineage: Eukaryota > Metazoa > Chordata > Actinopteri > Perciformes > Sebastidae > Sebastes > Sebastes paucispinis. Next base: position 1,393,594 of record JAUPFX010000015.1, on the reverse strand, counting down.
GGCCGGGATCCCACCTCAGGCGGCGCACACTGGCCCTCACTTTCATTGCGCCACAGGGTTTTGCTTGCATGCGAGTCAGAGGGTGCAAGCAAAACCCCTTGAGTCCTTTGTCTGTGTTTCAAGACGGGTCGGTATATCTTCGGGTCCTAATTGCGGGAATATGCTAAATTATCATTACCCAAGCATTGAAGATGAACTGCGCCTCGCCTGGAAAGTAGACGAGATCAGGCGGCAGCAGCAGGGGGGGCGGTGACTAAAAGCTGCGGTCGAGTCGGACAGTTTCCAGCCGTTTCTAGCAGCCTTCAAAAAATGTACAGGAAGTCCCAGAAAAAATGACTTCCTGTTAGATCCCATCTGTAGGCCACTTTATTTGTATTTGTTTGTAAATAAAATAGGTTCTAAAAACTCGATCTCGTGAAGTCATCGTTGCCCACGTGTGCATGACGTCAGAGCATGTCGGCATCAAGTCAAACACAAATCTAACCGGCATGCATTGCACGGCAATCGCCGGTGATCGATTCTGCGCAGGCCTTGCTCCTCTCCAACGAGCCTATTGACAGTTGCTTCAACCGCCTCCCCGATGACGTCTGAACTCGCGCACGATCATGGAATACGACGTGCCGTGATTGGTCGTGGTCATACGTGTAGTCTTGCCACGCACCCGACCAAGACACCGAAAGAGTTTATGGCGCTGTGATCGTTAGATCTGACATGGTGGCCATCGTCAAAGACAAAAATATCGTGTAGTCTGATCACAGCATAAGAGTAATTGATTTTTTTTCTTGCTGATCTATTCTGTATAACTGAACTATGAACTCGTTGCGTCTTATCTTGTTTAATGTACTCTTTTTTTGTCTTTAAATCTGGTCTAATCGATTTCATTTTCCAGGTATAAATGCATACGTACCTCGCAGGTCGCAGAGTGACTGCTGCCCGCGTCATCGAGGGTCTCATTGGCATCCGTGTGAGAAGCAGCCGTGACATCTTCCTCTGTGTCGGAGGGAAGTGAGCTCACACCGTCACATGGGATGTTGTCATCACCCTTGAGAATGGAGTGGGAAGGTGGGGTGTTCGTGGTGTCCTCCAATGTCGTATCCTCATCATCTTCTCCATCATAATCCTGCAACACCAGAGGGGTGTTGTTCGGCCGTGTGTAGCTGATGCGAGATTTTGCTCCATGACGAGATGTGGAGCGTTTGGGTCCAGGTGACTTGACAGCTTTGTCCATTGGTTGGCTTAAATCCGGTTGGACCTTATTGCTCCGGGAATTACGAAAGCGCCACCAAGGCGTCCTTTTGGTTTGTCCAACTGGCTTATTGCAGAGGCAATGGACATTTGAAGATCCGTCATTCTGTGAGGCTTGCGCGGCCTCTGGTGTGTCGTCCTCGTCCGACTCAACGTCGTCCTCGTCCGACTCAACGGTTTCATCCACATCCTGTCGTGTTGCACGCTGGACGTTCGTCCGTCGGTTCCAATTAGTCAAGTACTTCCAGAGGCCCTTCTTCTCTTTCTTACAAGTCTTGCCTGCAGACGTCTCGTCTGTCCTGTCGGAATCCCTGAACTCACTCACTGACTCGAAAGTCTTATCCGTATCCAGCTCTACTGCTCGCTTGGCACTTTTCCATGGATTCCATTTAAGCCAGCGCTTACAAAAAGACTTCTTCTTCTTGCTGCTGATCTTGCTTTGACGTGTGCCCCTGCTAATCCGTATACTGACCTCTTCATATGGCTCATCTATTGGTTCCAGAGGGACAGAGGTGAAGTCTGCTTCATTAACAACCTTGACCTCTGGGCTTCTGGATCTGATTGGGAGAGTAACCGATTTGGAGGCTCTGTCGACGAAGACGTCAATGCCGTCTGACTCGTTAGTCTTATCTGAATTGGCATTGAACGCAGAGGTGACGTCTGCTTCATTAACAGCCTTGAGCTCTTTGCTTCTGGATCTGATTGAGAGAGTGACGGATTTGGAGGCTCTGTCGACGAAGACGTCAATGTCGTTCTCATCCGAATTGGCATTGAACACAGAAGTGACGTCTGCTTCATTAACAGCCTTGAGCTCTTTGCTTCTGGATCTGATTGAGAGAGTGACGGATTTGGAGGCTCTGTCGACGAAGACGTCAATGTCGTCTGACTCGATAGTGTTATCCCTATCGTCATTGAACACAGAGGTCAAGTCTTCCTCATTATCATCCTCGCTGTCCTCACTGGAGCAAATTGAGGGAGGGGCAGGCCTCTTAGGACTCAAAAGGAGGGATTTTGAGTCACTGTCGAGGAAGGCGTCAATGCGTACCGACTGGACAGTCTTATCCGAATCCACATTGAACACAGAGGTCAAGTCTGCTTCATTAACAGCCTTGAGCTCTGTGCTTCTGGATCTGATTGAGAGAGTGATGGATTTGGAGGCTCTGTTGACGAAGACGTCAATGTCGTCTGACTCGATAGTGCTATCCCTATCGTCATTGAACACAGAGGTCCAGTCTGTCTCATTAGCAGCCTTGCTGTCCTCAATGGAGCCGATTGAGGGATTGGCAGGCCTCTCAGGACTCGGAGGGACGGATTTTGAGTCACTGTCGACGAAGGCATCAACGAGTACCGACTCGGCAGTCTTATCCGAATCCGCATTGAACACAGAGGTCAAGTCTGCTTTATTAACAGCCTTGACCTCTGTCCTTCTGGATCTGAGTGAGAGAGTGACACATTTGGAGTCTCTGTCGACAAAGACGTCAATGTCGTCTGTCTCGATAGTGTTATCCAAATCCTGCTGTCTTGCTTGCTGGGCCCTTTTCCATGGATTGTATTTAAGCCAGCGCCTCCAAGAATACTTCCTCATTGTGCTGCTGATCTTGCTTAGACGTCTGCCACTGCCATTCTGTAGTTGGAGATCTTTATATGGCATATCTATCGGTTCCAGAGGGATAGAGGTGAAGCCTGCTTCATTAACAGCCTCGCTGTCCTCACTGGAATCGATTAAGGGAGTGGCATTCGACACACGCCTCGGAATGACGGACTTTGAGTCACTCTTGACGAAGGCGTCAATGAGTACGATAGCCTTGATAGCCTTTTCCAAATCGGTATTTATCACAGAGGTCAAGTGTGCTTTCTTAACAGCCTTGTTGTCATCACTAGAGCTGATTGAGGGAGTGGCAGGCATCTCAGAACTCGGAGGGTCGGATTTTGTGTCATTGTCGAGGGAGACGTCAACGAGTACCGACTTGGCAGTCTTATCCGAATCTGCATTGAACACAGAGTCGATTGAGGGAGTGGCAGTCGTCTCAGGACTCGGAGGGACGGAGTTTGAGTCATTGTTGACGAAGACGTCAATGAGTTCTGACTCGGCAGTCTTATCCAAATCCTGCTTTCTTGCTCCCAGGGCCCTTTTCCATGTATTTCGATTAAGCCAGCGCCTCCAAGAAGTCCTCCTGTTCTTGCCGTTGATCCCGTTTTTAAATCTGCCACTGCCATTCTGTAGTTGGACATCTTCACATGGCACATCTATCGGTTCCAGAGGGATGGAGGTAGAGTCTGCTTCATTAACAGCCTCGCTGTCCTCACTGGAGCCGATTGAGGGAGTGGCATTCGACACACGCCTCGGAATGACAGACTTTGAGTCACTGGCGACTAAGGCCTCAACGAGTAGCGACTTGATAGCCCTATCCAAAATGTCATTTATCAGAGAGGTCAAGTCTGCTTCATTAACATCCTTGCTGTCCTCAATGGAGCCGATTGAGGGAGTGGCAGCCATCTCAGGACTCGGAGGGACGGAGTTTGAGTCATTGTTGACGAAGACGTCAATGAGTTCTGACTCGGCAGTCTTATCCGAATCCTGCTTTCTTGCTCCCAGTTCCCTTTTCCATGTATTTCGATTAAGCCAGCGCCTCCAAGAAGTCCTCCTGTTCTTGCTGTTGATCCCGTTTTTAAATCTGCCACTGCCATTCTGTAGTTGGACATCTTCATATGGCACATCTATCGGTTCCAGAGGGATGGAGGTAGAGTCTGCTTCATTAACAGCCTCGCTGTCCTCACTGGAGCCGATTGAGGGAGTGGCATTCGACACATGCCTCGGAATGACAGACTTTGAGTCACTGGCGACTAAGGCCTCAACGAGTAGCGACTTGATAGCCCTATCCAAAATGTCATTTATCAGAGCGGTCAAGTCTGCTTCATTAACATCCTTGCTGTCCTCAATGGAGCCGATTGAGGGAGTGGCAGTCATCTCAGGACTCGGAGGGACGGAGTTTGAGTCATTGTTGACGAAGATGTCAATGAGTTCTGACTCGGCAGTCTTATCCGAATCCTGCTTTCTTGCTCCCAGGGCCCTTTTCCATGTATTTCGATTAAGCCAGCGCCTCCAAGAAGTCCTCCTGTTCTTGCTGTTGATCCCGTTTTTAAATCTGCCACTGCCATTCTGTAGTTGGACATCTTCATATGGCACATCTATTGGTTCCAGAGGGATGGAGGTAGAGTCTGCTTCATTAACAGCCTCGCAGTCCTCACTGGAGCCGATTGAGGGAGTGGCATTCGACACACGCCTCGGAATGACAGACTTTGAGTCACTGGCGACTAAGGCCTCAACGAGTAGCGACTTGATAGCCCTATCCAAAATGTCATTTATCAGAGAGGTCAAGTCTGCTTCATTAACATCCTTGCTGTCCTCAATGGAGCCGATTGAGGGAGTGGCAGTCATCTCAGGACACGGAGGGCCAGATTTTGAGTCACTGTCGACGAAGGCGTCAACGAGTACCGACTCGGCAGTCTTATCCGAATCTGCATTGAATGCAGATGTCAAGTCTGCTTCATTAACAGCCTCGCTGTCCTCAATGGAGCCGATTGAGGGAGTGGCATTCGACACACACCTCGGAATGACGGACTTTGAGTCACTCTTGACGAAGGCCTCAACGAGTACCGAGTTGATAGCCCTATCCAAAATGTCTTTTATCAGAGAAGTCAAGTCTGCTTCATTAACAGCCTCACTGGAGTCGATTAAGGAAGTGGCAGTCGTCTCAAGACTCGGAGGGACGGAGTTTGAGTCACTGTCGTCAGAGACCTCAATGAGTTCTGACTCGACAGTTTTATCCGAATCCTGCTTTCTTGCTCGCTGGGCCCATTTCCATGGATTCCATTTAAGCAAGCGTTTCCAAAAAGACTTCTTCTTTTTGCTGCTGATCTTGCTTTGACATCTGCCAGTGCTACTCTGTATTTGGACATCTTCATATGACATATCTATCGGTGTCAGAGGGATGGAGGTGAAGTCCTCACTGGAGTCGATTAAGGAAGTGGCAGTCATCTCACGACTCGGAGGGCCGGATTTTGAGTCACTGTTGACGAAGGCGTCAACGAGTACTGACTCGACAGTCTTATCCGAATCCGCATTTACCGCAGAGGTGAAGTCTGCTTCATTAACAGCCTCGCTGTCCTCACGGGAGTCGATTAAGGAAGTGGTGGTCGTCTCAGGACTCGGAGGGACGGACTTTGAGTCACTGTTGACGAAGGCCTCAATGAGTACCGAGTTGACAGCCCTATCCAAAATGTCTTTTATCAGAGAAGTCAAGTCTGCTTCATTAACAGCCTCACTGGAGTCGATTAAGGAAGTGGCAGTCGTCTCAAGACTCGGAGGGACGGAGTTTGAGTCACTGTCCTGCTTTCTTGCTTGCTGGGCCCATTTCCATGGATTCCATTTAAGCAAGCGCTTCCAAAAAGACTTCCTCTTCTTGCTGCTGATCTTGCTCGAACGTCTGCCAGTGCTACTCTGTTGTTGGACATCTTCATATGGCACATCTATCGGTTCCAGAGGGACAGATGTCAAGTCTGCTTCATTAGCAGCCTCGCTGCCGACAGGCGTCTCAGGACGCGGAGCCCGCTTTCTTGCTCGCCGGGCCCTTCTCCGTGGTCTCCATTTAGGCCAGGGCTTCCAAAAAGGCTTCTTATTCTTCTTCTTGAACTTGCTCTGTCTGCCTACATACACCCAAATGAACTTGTCTTCTTCTTCTTGGTCCTCTGAAAAAGATCGCCGGAGGTTAAAAAAATCGTTCAAATACCACTCCACATTTTGCTGGATGCGATCAACAGCCAAGTGTTCATCTTCTTTTTCGTCATCGATCTCCTCTGACGCGGAGTACTCCCCAGACTCGATGCTCGAGATGGTCTGGATCAGTTCATCAATATCGGACTCAACCTGTCCCAGTGTGCATTCAACGAGCTCGTTGGAGATTGCTTCGTCCATCATTGTTTGACGTCTGTAATCTGTTGAAAAAAACCTAAAAACACAAAGTGCAAACTGTAAGATTCAGGTACTACTAGTACTACTGATACCAGTGATGTATAATATAGCAATGACTATAAACGACCGTAAAACTTCATAAAAACTGGTGGTTGCATTTTAACTGTTTCATATACCGTTGGGAGGTTTAATCTGAAGCAATGAATTCATAAAATAGTAATAAAATTCATTAAACTAATAAAATTCATACCTCTTTCTCAGCTTCTTCTCTCAGTCGATCCGTTCGTCTAATCAAGTCTTCAGATTCACTTTGAGTCAAGAGATTTTGAGATTCTCTCTGGAATGTTGCTCCTTTATGCCGCCACCACTCCCTTAATACATCAGAGTTCCATCTGGTGATGTCATAGCAGTGATGATGTCACCATGCTATGATGTCCCCACTCCTTTAATACGTCAGAGTTCCATCTGCTGATGTCACGATGCAGTGATGATGTCACCACTGCTATGATGTCACCCAAACACACACATGCACACACACGTGCACAACACACACTTTAAAAGATGATAGTTAATTACACTTTACTTAATAAGTTAATTCACTGTTAACAAACAATAAAATAATAATTAATAATGTTTCCTAATTAATAGTAATGTAATAATTTCTGTTATTTCATCAGTAGTTTGTGTAATATGAAATAAGTACTTTATAATTTCTATGGTGACATCATAAAGGGGTGGTGACATGGTCCACTGATGTCACCACCCCTTTATGATGTCACCACTCCTTTATGATGTCACCACTCTTTTATGATGTCACCACTCTTTTATGATGTCACCACTCCTTTATGATGTCACCACTCCTTTATGATGTCACCACTCTTTTATGATGTCACCACTCTTTTATGATGTCACCACTCTTTTATGATGTCACCACTCCTTTATGATGTCACCACTCTTTTATGATGTCACCACTCTTTTATGATGTCACCACTCCTTTATGATGTCACCACTGATGTCACCACACACACACACACGTGCACACTACACACACACACACACACACACATGCACACACGTGCACAAACGCGCACACACGCACGTGCACGCACGTGCACACACATACACACACGTGCAAACACACGTGCAAACACACGCACACTCGGTGACAATGGGGTCGATCTATTCCATTAAATCCTGTTTATATATTTACATACAGACTTTATTCTATAAACTCAGATGTTTTCCCCTCAATGTGTTTCTAATACTCCGTAGTACATCTGCTCTTTGGCCCTCACTGCATTAGACTTATAGTTAGTTTTTGGCCTTCGCCATCTTGGTTTCTGGTCGTCGCCATCTTGTTTTTTTGCAACCAGAAGTGACACGAGAGGGTGGAGCTATAACCGAACGCTGAATAAAATGTTTTTAGATGACCAAAATGTTTTAATTAACTTTGAAGAACTGAAAACACGCTGTGAAAGGGTTAAAGTTGTAAGATGATAACTCCCAGACCGGACAACGCCGTGGTAACGACCCGTCAATCACAAGGTAGCCCCGCCCTAAAGCATCCCCTGCTTTATGGTCTATCTGACTCTAAATGGGGCCATAATCTACTAAATGAACATCATGCTGTATTGAAGAAGACTTGAAACCAGCGATTGAGACCATAAACTCATGTTTATGGGCGAGAGATTACTTCTGACAGACGACCTCAACGCTGCAGAAAGAGGATATGACGGTATCGACAGGCGACCAAATGAAACACATTTGGGTTAATTTAAGAACACAACTCAACTAAATTATATATATAACATAGATGTAGTTGTTTTTAGACATTTTATTGGGGAAATATTACACATTATACATTTACGTGTAAAAAACATCAACAGCTTCCAGTGGTGGCAGAAAATCCTTTACTGCAGTAAAAGTACTAATACCACACTGTGAAAATACTCCACTACAAGAAAAAGTCCTGCATTCAAAACCTTACTGAAGTAAAAGTATGTATCAGCTAAATGTACTTAAAGTATGAAATAAGTATTGATTGACAAGTAAAATGTTCACTCAAGAGTCGCATACAAATGGAAATACTCAAGTACCTGAGAATTGAAGTACAGTAGGTAAATGTACTTAGTTCCACCACCAGTTTTCGAACAGTATTTCTTGGTGTAAGTACGTACGTAAACATCTTGGAGGAAGTAACTACAACAACAACTGTCTCTGAGTCTTTGCTGCTCGTTAGAATAATAAAAACTACAGAAATAAATCTGGTGTTTCATCGTCTCAGACGTCTCTTAGTTTAAAATGCTTTTCCTTCTAAGACTCTGTCAGTCTGTTTCTCTTTGAGATGAGAGGAAATATAATTATAAAGGCATTAACAAACATGTTCCATGTCCCCGTCAGCCCGAAGACGGGAGATTAAAAGTGTCCAGAAGTATGCTGCTATTGTTTCATGAAGCCCATAAACCCTCTCCTGGCGTTCACGGGGAAGTGTTTCAGTCGGAGAGGATTTCATGTTTCTGTGTGAAGAAGCTGGAGATGGTTAACGGGATTACATCGTTGCTGTCGAACCAGATGTTGGTTACAAATCTTTGGCTGCGTCTCGAGTTAATTTAGCATCCAGTAAAACCTCTATATCACTGGACAAAATACCAACACACACCAACACCCACCAACATCCACCAACACTCACCAACACTCACCAACACCAACACCCACAAACACCCACCAACACCCACCAACACCCACAAACACACACCAACACCCACCAACACCCACCAACACCCACAAACACACACCAACACCAACACCCACCAACACCCACCAACACCAACACCCACCAACACCCACCAACATCCACCAACACCCACCAACATCCACCAACACTCACCAACACTCACCAATACCCACCAACACTCACCAACACCCACCAACATCCACCAACACCCACCAACATCCACCAACACTCACCAACACTCACCAATACCCACCAACACTCACCAACACCCACCAACACCAACACCCACAAACACCCACAAACACCCACCAACACACACCAACACTCACCAACACCCACCAACATCCACCAACATCCACAAACACACACCAACACCAACACACACCAACACTCACCAACATCCACCAACACCCACCAACATCCACAAACACACACCAACACCAACACACACCAACACTCACCAACACCCAACAAAACTCACCAACACTCACCAACACCCAAAAGCCAAGATGGTGATTGCCAAAAACCAAGATGTTAGCAAGTGCAACTTTAGGAGACTCTCTGCAAACACCTGAGAGTTTATCCAGTGTTTTCTTCTTTTGTCTGATTATTTACACGACTCTGTTAACAGTCTTCTTCAGCGTTGAAGTGAAGGACGCCGATGACGTAACCAAACCTTCGGGTAGAAACCAGCCTTTAAAGAGATGCTCAGTTTAGTTCACTAAGTTTGTTTAAACTCCAGAAGTGTCTTCGGGGCGTACAGTGTGATAGAAACTAAAGCGTGGGAGATGAGAATTAATGAAGAGTGAACTGAGGACATCATAAATAACTAATGATGTCACTCAGAGTTGAAGTTTTTGGGGCCACGGCTGCAAAGTTTTAGTCCGATTCCTGCTGAGACGAGAGGAAGTGTGGACTCTCGAGACCGAAGCATTCAAAGACACGAGATGAGAGAGTCGACCAGACGTGAGCTGAATCAGAAACAGACTCAGGTGATGCAGTCTGTTCACTGATCACAACCGTGACACCACAGAAGAAGAAAACAACGACGGCATGTAAGTATCTCACCTGTTTCAACATGGAGTTCAAGATATTTAGATTACGGCCCTTAAAGACCTCTGGAGGTGTAAACTGACCTCCCAAAAGTTTGGAAAAATAAACAATTATCTCTTTTATGTCTTCACAACTTTTAAAAAATAAGATCTGGACTGTCCTGAGACGGCCCGTTTGCACAAAAAGGCGCATAAATGCCAAATATGCAAGGCGTTTAGCGTGCAATAAGTACGTCTTTCTTGCCATGTATTCTGTACTGACTGCAATGTAAACGCATCCGCATATAAATGCTACGGTAAGAGTTAGTGATGTAGTATAAAAAGAGAGGAAGACCGTTTCTGATGTTACTATTCGTTGACGTTTGTCATGTTACTATCCGTTGACGTTTGTCACGTTACTATTTGTTAACATTTGTGATGTTAATATTCGTTGACATTTGTCATGTTACTATTCATTGACGTTTGTGACGTTACTACCCGTTGACGTTTGTTATGTTACTATTTGTTGACTTTTGTCATGTTACTATTCGTTGACGTTTGTGACGTTACTATTCGTTGACGTTTGTTATGTTACTATTTGTTGACGTTTGTGACGCTACTATTCGTTGACGTTTGTTATGTTACTATTTGTTGACTTTTGTCATGTTACTATTCGTTGACGTTTGTTATGTTACTATTTGTTGACGTTTGTCATGTTACTATTCGTTGACGTTTGTGACGCTACTATTCGTTGACGTTTGTTATGTTACTATTTGTTAACATTTGTGATGTTAATATTCGTTGACATTTGTCATGTTACTATTCATTGACGTTTGTGACGTTACTATTCGTTAACGTTTGTTATGTTACTATTTGTTGACTTTTGTCATGTTACTATTCGTTGACGTTTGTGACGTTACTATTCGTTGACGTTTGTTATGTTACTATTTGTTGACGTTTGTTATGTTATTATTCGTTGACGTTTGTGACACTACTATTCGTTGACGTTTGTTATGTTACTATTTGTTGACTTTTGTCATGTTACTATTCGTTGACGTTTGTTATGTTACTATTTGTTGACGTTTGTCATGTTACTATTCGTTGACGTTTGTGACGCTACTATTCGTTGACGTTTGTTATGTTACTATTTGTTGATTTTTGTCATGTTACTATTTGTTAACGTTTGTGACGTTACTATTCGTTGACGTTTGTTATGTTACTATTCGTTGACGTTTGCGACGCTACTATTTGTTGACGTTTTGACACGTTACTATTCTTTGACATTTGTGACGCTACTATTCATTGACGTTTGTTATGTTACTATTTGTTGACGTTTGCGATGCTACTATTTGTTGACGTTTTGACACGTTACTATTCGTTGACGTTTGGGACGCTACTATTCGTTGATGTTTTGACACGTTATTATTCGTTGACGTTTTGACACGTTACTATTCGTTGATGGTTGTGACGTTACTATTCGTTGACGTTTGTGATGCGACTATTCGTTTACGTTTGTCACGTTACTATTTGTTGCCGTTTGCGATGTTACTATTCATTGACGTTGGTGACGTTACTATTCGTTGACGTTTGTGACGCTACTATTCGTTGATGTTTGTGACGTGTTTTCTGTAGTTGTTTCCGTATGTGTTTTACTTAGTTTACTTAGTTATTTTAAGTCCATGACGTTTTCCCCTACCTTAACTAATTGGTTTTCTTGTCTAAACGACACGCAAATGACACAAGAAAATGCTTAAATGCGTACTCATGACACGCAGTATGTCTGTGTAATGTCGTGGTACGCTTTACTGTGACCTGGTTGTAGCTGTCTGACATGTGTTCAGTAATGCAGCACAAAGTAAAAGCTTTGAGACAAGACACTTGTAGAACTGCAAGTCTGCAGTATTAGTATCCAAGTAAATATCAGCTAAATATCAGCTTAACAAGGTCAGTGATGAGTTATTGGAAAAATGTGGGAGATTTTTTTAGACTAAAAATAAGAAATAAATTAATAAAATAAAATATTGCGGCCTACTTACAGAAGTTACGTAAGTAGTTCTTACTGGCTGTATCAGTCACATCACAGAGGAGCTGCTGTGGAAACACATCCTGTATTCAAGCAGCGAGTCCACCGACGGTTCTGCAGGTTTTACAGCTGCTGACGTTAAACTCCAGACACAGTCTGTGATGATGAATCAGCTGTTATTACAGGAACACCTTAAAACACACAGGTCTAATCAGAAGACCACAACCTAAGCTGTGACACTCCTCTTTGGTGCAGAAATTAAATGAGAGAAATAAATAACCAACACCAAATAGTCAATAGTCATCTATTTGATTCGTGTACATAGACACAAATTTCACTTTTTTTTCGTGACGCTCAGCACATCTTTTAAAAACATATTTTTTGTGCGTTTTCCTACAAATGTCCAGTATTACGCGACGCATGCATTTCCAGTCCAGGCTTTTCAAAATAAAACTACTTAGTTAGGTTTAGGAAAAGCTTGACTTAGTTAGGTTTAGGAAAAGATCGACTTGGTTAGGTTTAGGCAACAAAACTACTTAGTTAGGTTTACGAAAAGATCGACTTGGTTAGGCTTAGGTAACAAAACTTCTTAGTTTGGTTTAGGAAAAGATTGACTTGGTTAGGTTTAGGCAACAAAACTACTTAGTTAGATTTAGGCAACAAGACTACTTAGTTAGGTTTAGGAAAAGATCGACTTGGTTAGGTTTAGGCAACAAAACTACTTAGTTAGATTTAGGCAACAAGACTACTTAGTTAGGTTTAGGAAAAGATCGATTTGGTTAGGTTTAGGCAACAAAACTACTTAGTTAGATTTAGGCAACTAAACTCCTTAGTTATGTTTAGGAAAAGATCACCTTGGTTAGGTTTAGGCAACAAACTACTTAGTTAGGTTTAGGAAAAAATCGACTTGGTTAGGTTTAGGCAACAAAACCACTTAGTTAGATTTAGGCAACAAAACTCCTTCGTTAGGATTAGGAAAAGATCGACTTGGTTAGGTTTAGGCAACAAACTACTTAGTTAGGTTTAAGAAAAGATCGACTTGGTTATGTTTAGGCAACAAACTACTTAGTTAGGTTCAGGAAAAGATTGTGGTTTTGATAAAAATAACTCCAGAAGTGCTGTAACTTAAATACGGAAGTTAAGTGACAAATAAATCAACACTGACTTCCGGTCTCACACGAGACACCAACAGTGGTCTTCTGGTGAAAGTCTGGTGTTTTTTGGACCCACCCATCCACCCCGACCTCCTGCGTATGTGGCGTTCGTCGCTCTTTATACTTCTGGTATGTGGATTACTTATGAATTGATTTTTTGCACACAAATTACAAAAGAAATCACAAAAAAAATGTACACAAATTTGTGACTATTTCATGAACTGCTGTTATATTTGTACAGTTTGACTATAAAGAAAGACAGAAGTGTTGTTATTGTTCAGAGTGAAACTCAGAGAAGTGAACGGTGTCGTCCTCTCATGTAGAGAAATGTCCACTGACAGCAGCAGTAGAGAGGAAACCTTTACTTTAACATATTATTTTATTTGCATGACTTTAATTATGCAGATGAGTGAACGGAGGCCGTGTGTGTGATAAAGGGTTAACTCCATCAGCGGAGAATGAAGAAGAAGAAGTGAAAGGGTGGACGAAGGATCAGAATCAAATGAAATTAGACTTGAATGCTTATTGTCTCATTTATTACGGGCCGTTAAGGTTAATAACACTCAATCTGCATAATACATGAGAGATTCACCGGCGGCACACATCTCTGAGGCGAAGCATGGAGGAGGTTAGCATTTTCAATTATCTCACTCATTATCCTCAATGATTAACAGGATGCTGAGCGATGGTTGGTCGTGCAAACGGCGACAGTTGCCGACACAAATTTCTAAATTTTTTTTTCGTGATGGTCAGCACAAAATCAACTTGTACGTAATCCACGTACCGGGAAGTATAGAGAACGGCGAACGCCGTGTAGGGAGGAGGTCGGGGTGGATGGGTGGGGTCCAAAAACACGGGACTTTCACCAGGAGACCTCAGTTGGTGCCCCGTGTGAGGCCAGAAGTCAAAGTTGATTTATTTGTCACGTAACTTCTATACTTAAGTTACGCCACTTCCAGAGTTATTTTAACCCAAACCACCATCTCTTCCTAAACCTAACTAAGTAGCGTCAAGAAAAAAGTGTGAAATTCGTTTCTATGTACAACAGTGGTGGTGGAGGACAGGAGGAAAACCAACCCACAGTGTCATGTTATTATATTTAGTCATTTCTCTTCATTTTATGTATTAGCTCAGTGCTGCTCGATATATGAGCTCTCATGTTCCTCATTTATTTTATGTCATGTGTGAAACATACACATTTAAAAAAAAAAAAATTCTGTAAATCTTTTAATCTAGAAAGCACTTCGGGCTTAACTTTGACAGGTGTTATGTAAATGATTATTATTATTATTATTATTATTATTACTGCACTAGTTGCCTCGGTTACTTATCTCTACTTTCTTAAGTGAAACGAAAATTAAGCAGTAAAACAGTGGCTCATAAGATTTATCAAAAAAAATCACTGCAGCCTTGCCTTGCCTTGCCTTGCCTTGCAGCAGCTGAACTGACCTGCAGGGTTTTATATCACTTCAGACCAGAGACGGATGAAAAATGAAAATATATAAAAATCATGTCAGGTTTCCCTCGTTCATTTGGCACGCATGGACGGGTGGAGAGAGAGAGGAGCGAGTGAGTGGGTGGATGCAGGGAGGAAGAGGAGGAGGAGGAGGAGGAGGAGGAAGGATGGAGGGTTTCTTATTTAACGAGGGGTTCCTTCACTCCAGGGACACCTATCTGTCTGACGGAGAAGAAGAAGAAGAGGAGGATCACAAGGATGAAGAAGAGGAGGAGAGGAATGAAAGGAGGTGAAAAGGAGGGATTGAGGTCCAGATCATCTCCACCCTTTCCTCCACACACGTATCATTAGGCGTCATTAAGCACAAATTATACAGAAAGAGAAAGACAGATGCTGCCGTTGGCACATTATTTTGTCTCCCCCCCCCCTGCAATCTGCAGCCGGGGGACAGAGAGAGAGAGAGAGAGAGAGAGAGAGAGAGAGAGAGAGAGAGAGGGTGAGAGAGAGAGAGAGAGAGAGAGAGAGAGAGAGGGTGAGAGAGAGAGAGAGAGAGAGAGAGAGAGAGAGAGGGTGAGGAAGAGGGAGAGAGAGAAAGAGAGAGGGAGAGAGAGAGAGAGAGAGAGAGAGAGGGTGAGGAAGAGGGAGAGAGAGAAAGAGAGAGGGAGAGAGAGAGAGAGAGAGAGAGAGGGTGAGGAAGAGGAGGCAGAGTTAATCTAATACATGTGTAGTGTGATTAAAGGAAGAGCTTCAGCGCTGTTGACACCTCAGATGAATGTGAGACTCAGAGAGGACGAGGAAGAGGAGGATATTAAACACAGAAAACCTGCAGAACCCAGGAAGAGGAAGGGTTAAAAGTCCAAATCTATCAGAGGGAGATCTCCCTCCCTCCCTCTCCTCTCCCTCCCATCCTCTTCCTCCCATCCTCTTCCTCTCCACCCCCCCTCCTCTGTGGATACTTGCTGCCTCTCTCTCTCTCGCTCTCTCTCTCTCTCCACCTGTTAGTGCGGACTCTTCACATCCACCTGTTTGTGTAGGAATCTCCTCTACTCTCACTACCAGAGGTAAGAAACACCGTCTGTTACTGGTCTGTTACTGGTCTGTTACTGGTCTGTTAGTGGTCTGTTACTGGTCTGTTAGTGGTCTGTAACTAGTCTGCTTTTACTGGTCTGTTACTGGTCTGTTAGTGGTCTGTAACTGGTCTGCTTTTACTGGTCTGTTACTGGTCTGTTAGTGGTCTGTTACTGGTCTGCTTTTACTGGTCTGTTACTGGTCTGTTACTGGTCTGTTACTGGTCTGTTAGTGGTCTGTTACTGGTCTGTTACTGGTCTGTTACTGGTCTGTTAGTGGTCTGTTACTGGTCTGTTACTGGTCTGTTACTGGTCTGTTAGTGGTCTGTTACTGGTCTGTTAGTGGTCTGTTACTGGTCTGTTACTGGTCTGTTAGTGGTCTGTTAGTGGTCTGTTACTGGTCTGTTAGTGGTCTGTTAGTGGTCTGTTACAGGTCTGTTACTGGTCTGTTAGTGGTCTGTTACTGGTCTGTTACAGGTCTGTTACTGGTCTGTTAGTGGTCTGTTACAGGTCTGTTACTGGTCTGTTAGTGGTCTGTTACTGGTCTGTTACTGGTCTGTTAGTGGTCTGTTACTGGTCTGTTAGTGGTCTGTTACTGGTCTGTTAGTGGTCTGTAACTAGTCTGCTTTTACTGGTCTGTTACTGGTCTGTTAGTGGTCTGTAACTGGTCTGCTTTTACTGGTCTGTTACTGGTCTGTTAGTGGTCTGTTACTGGTCTGCTTTTACTGGTCTGTTACTGGTCTGTTAGTGGTCTGTTACTGGTCTGTTAGTGGTCTGTTACTGGTCTGTTAGTGGTCTGTAACTGGTCTGC
This sequence comes from Sebastes paucispinis, assembly GCA_036937225.1. Taxonomy (NCBI): domain Eukaryota; kingdom Metazoa; phylum Chordata; class Actinopteri; order Perciformes; family Sebastidae; genus Sebastes; species Sebastes paucispinis. Next base: position 1,377,101 of record JAUPFX010000015.1, on the reverse strand, counting down.
TTTTACTGGTCTGTTACTGGTCTGTTAGTGGTCTGTAACTGGTCTGCTTTTACTGGTCTGTTACTGGTCTGTTACTGGTCTGTTAGTAGACCCCCTGTGAAAATGACAGCAACATTTGTATTTATGCCTTTATATAATGTATTCGGGTGTATTTCTCCACCTTAAAGCAGAAGCTTCATCCAGCTGTGAGTCTATCTGTGAGTGACTACAGACAGATTGTGTGCAGACTGTAGCTCATCTTGAACGAGCGTATCGCTACTTTACTTTAGGAACATGTTCCAGTCAGAGGAGGCTACAGCAGGAACACATTGAACATGTGGAGGCTGAATGGGGATTGAAGACGAGGTTCGGAGCCCTCAGAAAGGCTACGGTCGTGAACCTGAATGACCTCCCCTTTAGTCATTTATCATGTAAAGAGACAGTTGATGGTAATAACTGTTATCACACTAAGGGTAATGAAGTCGAAGGGAAGAGAGAGAGAAGGCTGGTTACTAGAATCATTGACCCGTAACTTGTGATCTCTCTTATTCTCTCTTCTCTTATGTAAATATTACAGCGAGTGTTTGGAGTTGTTCGAGTGTGGACGGAGATATTTTGTAAAATGAAGGTCGTGTGGATGGATTTTTGGAAAATATCTGTTTACGTGCAGACAGGGCGATGACGATGGAGTGAGAGTGAGTGAAGAGCTGGAGGTGATATATAGAGCAGCGTTGATGAGTAGATGGATGCAGGTGTGCAGATGGTAACAGGTGAATCAGTTTAGCAGCAATCAGGAAGAGAGAGAGACCGACCGGAGACACTGATGGTCATCTGCAGGTTGGACAGACATTTAAAAAAACAGACAAACAAGATGACGTCCTCAGCTGACGGTAATCAGTGTTGCTCTCTACGGTTCACAGGGATGGTGGTGGGAGAAGACGGGTAGAAACATCACCGCTCAGTCAATAAAACAAAGCGATTTGTGGGATCTATCAACCCGCTGTCACTCCCAACTCGTCAAATACAGCTGTTTGGTCAGCGCCCCGCAGCATCACAGAGGCACCATTTAGCAACAGCATGTGATGAACAATATAAACCCACCCAAAGAAGTTGTAGTTTTGTTGCTTAAACCTAAAGAAGTTGTAGTTTTTTACGTAAACCTAAAGAAGTTGTAGTTTTGTTGCCTAAACCTAAAAAAGTTGTAGTTTTATTGCCTAAACCTAAAGAAGTTGTAGTTTTGTTGCTTAAACCTAAAGAAGTTGTAGTTTTTTATGTAAACCTAAAGAAGTTGTAGTTTTGTTGCCTAAACCTAAAAAAGTTGTAGTTTTATTGCCTAAACCTAAAGAAGTTGTAGTTTTGTTGCCTAAACCTAAAGAATTTGTAGTTGTGTTGCCTAAACCTAAAGAAGTTGTAGTTTTATTACCTAAACCTAAAGAAGTTGCAGTTTTGTTGCCTAAACCTAAAGAAGTTGTAGATTTATTGTCTAAACCTAAAGAAGTTGTAGTTTTATTGTCTAAACCTAAAGAAGCTGTAGTTTTATTGTCTAAACATAAAGAAGTTGTAGTTTTGTTGCCTAGACCTAAAGAAGTTGTAGTTTTATTGTCTAAACCTAAAGAAGTTGTAGATTTATTGTCTAAACCTAAAGAAGTTGTAGTTTTATTACCTAAACCTAAAGAAGTTGTAGTTTTGTTGCCTAAACCTAAAGAAGTTGTAGTTTTATTGTCTAAACCTAAAGAAGTTGTAGTTTTATTGTCTAAACCTAAATAAGTTGTAGTTTTGTTGCCTAAACCTAATGAAATTTCATTCAGTTTTACATGTTAGAATGTGTTGTTTTAAGTTTCACTTTCACTTTTACAACATAGTAGGTGTAGTAGGCCCCTACTGACCCACATCTATGGTGCTTATAGCGACTGATAACGCCTATTTAATGACCTGATAAGAGTCGAATCGGGAGCATATTCAAACAATACCAGTCAGTTTAGTTTGCTCAGTTCGGTTTGAGTTTGAGGTTGTTTATTGATTCTTGAACATCATTTCTTTTCCTCCGTCCTTCCTCAGAAACACTCCTCTTCTTCAGCTCTGTGTCAGTATCGATCTACATGTAGCTGCTGGTGGAGCTGAATCATAATGTGGAGACAGAAACAGGAAAGTTTGGATGAAACGATGTATTCCTTCTCTGCTGTCTGCAGCACATGTAGCTGATTATCCATTAAACCGGACGGTGAGCTGTGAAGCAGCCTGCTGGTCACCACTCTGTGGATAAATAAATACAGCTTTATAGAAATAGAGAGGAAATAATGAATAATAATCACCAACAATCTGTCAAGAGAGAAAGAGAATGAATGAGTCATAATAATCTTTATTTATGAAGTACATTTTCAGATCAAATCACTCAGATTTTGGAGAATACCTTGATCCCTAATGGTCCCTAACGAGGTAGATTTGGGCTTTCAGGATGACTTGTCAAACTTTAATTGTCTCATTTAAATCTGCTTGCAGACGTGTATTTAATTCCTGACAGGCTGCAGACGGAATATCAAAAAGTAGTATTTTGTTTTTCAGGATTATCTTAAAATGTTATTTACAAATTTAGATGAAGATCTGATGAAAGCTGAGCAGGCAGAAATGGGCGTGGCCTTTATGGATGGATGCATGAAAGATTTATTTATTTTTATATTTATTTATTTACCAAAAGTCAGACAACAGAACTACTTAGTTATGTTTAGGAAAAGGTTGCGGTTTGGGTTCAAATAAGTACAGAAGTGGTATAACTTAAGTACGGAAGTTACGTGACAAATAAATCAACTTCTGGCCTCACACGGGGCACCAATACTGGTCTCCTGGTGAAAGTCTGGTGTTTTTAGACCCACCCATCCACCCTGACCTCCTCGCTACGCGGTGTTTATCGCTCTTTATACTACGTCACCCTTCCTGCTTCACGATTACATGGATTACTTTTCGTAGCTACGAACAGTGTATGAGAACAGCCTGTAACTCTCATCTTTGTGTCGCTTATTCAATTAGGTTAAAGAGTGCGACGCCTTCTTCGCCTCATTCTGATGCACCAGGCTGTACTGAGCTAACCCGGTCTCACGGGAAGGCGTATTTAATACCACAACATTATACCAACATTAAGGTAAGGGAAAACATCATGGTTGGGCTTAAAATAAGTAGGTAAACTAAGTAAAATATGTACGGAAACAACCCGTTCCCAACTCGTCAAATACCGTCGTTTGGGCATCGCCCCTTTAGCAACAGTATGTCACAAACCGGGCTTTCAACTAACTCCAATGTAAACCCACCCGTGGCGTTATTCGGCGGTCGAAGCAGTGATGTAGTATTAATAGCATGAGAGTCCGTAAGTTGCTAGTCAGTTTAGTTAACGTCAACCACAACCGTTTCCTAACCCTACAAGTAGGGATGCACGGATACAAGTAGCCCTTTGTCCACGGTGCGGTGAGGTCCAGGCGGGGAGCGCTGTAAAGCTGCGGCTGCAAGTCACCTTCGCCCCGAGCCTTTCCAAGCCAAACTAGAGCGCGCCGTATGCGGGACTCCACAGCCTGCCGTGGTTCGCTCACACCCTCCAGCTGGCTGCTAACGAGGGTCTTTTGGCACAGAGAAGTACTTGTATCGGTACTCGGTATCAGCGAGTACCCAAATGTAAGTACTTGTACTCGGTTTGAAAAAAAGTGGTATCGGTGCATCCCTACCTACAAGTGGCTGTGTTGCCCAAACCTAATTTCCTGTGAAGTTTATTTTGAAAGGACACTACGCATGTCTCCAAGTCTGAGGCCGTGGTTCTCTGCCAGAAAAAACAGTGTATTGCGCCCTCCAGGTTGGAAGTGAGTCTTTAGCCTTAAAATAATTGTTAGTTGCAGCATGATTCTGTAAACTCAGCTGATACTACGGCAGCTTGTAGTTTTCTTTTGTTGTGTCAGCAGCTGAATCCTTACGGGTTGGTTAAATAATAACCCGAACAGGATGTGTTGAGGCTGTGATCATCGGTAGCTTTAAACCTCCTCTCACAGCCGTCAGTCAGTATTCAGAGTTGACCGCTGAGACGCCGTCACGGTGTTACTGCAGACAGAAAACAGTGAAACAACCAGCACAGAGAGAGAAACACAGCAGGAGGAGAATAAAGAGTGACTGGCAGGTGAGATAGGACGGTAAAGAGGAGAAGAGAAGCAGCTCATTAGCATATCCTCCACTGAGCTTAACTCTCCACCGCTGCGTCTCACCAGTAATCCCACTGGGACGGGATATCAGTCACTGGACCAGCACCAGATTTCACTTTCAAGTGGGAGAATGTTTCCGCCGATAAACGCTGCGTTCCCCTGAATTAAACATGACTATACGGCTGTGACACCCACCGTAAATAAATATACACATAATGTTGTCAGCAATAATGAACAAACTACAGTCAAACTCATAGGACAGGATGTCATAACTATAGACAGGTAGAGGACTTTATGAATCCCAGCAGGGAAACTGCACCGTTACAGCAGAACAAACTAAACTACACTAACAAATATACAATACTTAAATAAATGAGAGGATTCTTACTGTACATAGTATATAGGCTACATGTGTAAAGCTGTGAGGTGGACATAGTGCAAGTAGTGCAAAATGATGTGCAACGTATGCAGTACTGTAAAAACATTCAGATAATTATGACTATAGAATAATTAATTATGACTTCTAATTCATAATAAGCATATAACAATTATAGTTGATGATTCAAGATGATGACTATGACTCAGTAAGATACAACTATTATCTAATATATCACAATTACAGCAAACTTGATAATTACTAATTATTACTACAATCTTTGTATGTTGTCTAAAGGATGCCTTGTTCAGCTTCAATTCATATTTGTAGGCATTTAGCCTTTCTTTTCTTTTTTTGGGCACAGCAACCTGCACTTTATTTTTTTTCCATTTTCTTTTTCCTTTATTTGGTTTTACTCTGACATTTACATAAACATACTTACAGTATATACAAATATGAAGTGAACCAACTTTTCCACTTTTTACAGTGAAATTATAGAACACACAAATAGAGCATGGGGTGCTTTCCATGTAAAATAAGATCAAATAAATAATAATAATAAAAAAAAATTATATTTACAAAAAAAGAAAAATTAAACAAAAGAAGGGCGTTTTGGTGAAATATGGCGTTTAGCTAACATATTTTTTAATTTTGCTATCTCGCTTGACGTACACATTGGGAGGCACACAAATTTCTGACAAATGTCCGAAAAATGAGTTAAAGAAAATGTCTGATGGAAAGCCTGTTGCATCTCATACCGGCGCTAAAGGGTGCGTTGTGCGGTGGCATTGAACGCCAACGGTTGTGACAAAGCCTCAGTGTCTGACGATCTGGGAATGAGAACGGGCTGGAGTTTTTATCTATAGGACGTTCTGGTCTATTTAAAAAGATAATTTTTTTGTTACTTGGTAACAAAATCTAAAGAAATATTCAGCTTCAATTCATATTTGTTGGCGTTTAGCCTTTCAAAAACAACATTTTCACTGCGGTCATAAAATCGAAATCTGCATATTTATTGTGTGTAAAATGTTTGAAATCTACAAGAGGCAATAATGTGAGTTCATGTGAAAATTTTCAAATGTAATAAGCAAATGAAATGTGCTTCACGTGTGAGAACAGCTCATCTCTTGAAAACTGATTTAACGTAGATTCCTGTTGGATTACTCTCTAACGTTGTGGACCAGAATGAAATCTCTGTGTCATAAACGGTTTTGGCGTCTTTAAACTCACGAGTCTGTTCCCCAGACTACATTTTCCTTCGTTTGATTTCATTTCCTCAGCAGCACCTGAAGCCTGCAACACTTCCAGACCAGCACGGCCGAATAACAGCGCCTCGCAGCTTCAGTGTAGTGAGAATTAATTTAGTTAATTTTCATCTTGGAGTACCGCAGGACTGCACGAATCAGCTCTTCTTCTTCTTCTGCTCACGACAGCAAATCAAAAGCCTCTGAGGGGAGAATCCAGCAGAACTCAGCACATTCCTCCTTAATAAAGTGTACCACAGATATAGGAACATAAACAAAGTTTCTACTATCTTCATGCACCAACAAGTCCTCCAAACTGCATAAAAAACAGGCTGTTTGTCATCAACGTTAAAAACGTCTGCGTAGGAGACGCATAGATCAAAGATCTCAGGATTTATCTGCTCTGAGGTTGTCGAAATTAGATTTGCTTATGTAGAACTAAAATCACAATATCACACTTACTGGATAATGTAAACAAAAGTCTGTTTATGAAACTATTTAAAAAGATATTTTTTTGTTACTTAGTAGCAAAATCTAAGGAAATATTCTGCTTCAATCTATTTTTGTTGGCGTTTAGCCTTCAAAAACATTTTCACTGCGGTCAGAGATCATAGTATGTATCTGCGTTCGTTTGGTGAATCCGTCAAGACGTCATTTCTTTACTTATGTCGACGAAACTGACGAGTTCTATTCATTAAAAAAAGTTGATTTGATTTTAAAAAAACTAGGGCTGTCAAAGTTAACGTGATAACACTAATTTCTTTAACACATTAACGCATTAACGCATTAACGCAATCGATCTTTCGGAGGTGAGAGTGAAGATACTGGTATCATATGAAACTAGAAAAGCTGATGAATCCATCGGTACCAGCCATGTCATACTAGCTTGTCAAACTTACGCTAAATTTTGGCGAGGAAAAACCAGCATGGCCATTTTCAAAGTGTGATTAATTTGCAGTTAATCTAAACTATGGTGTACGGTCTAAGACCTGCTCTATATATAAAGCGTCTTTGCGGTAACTTCTGTTGTGATTTGACGCTATACAAAAATAAATTGAATTGAATTGAATTGAATCCCGATTAACTATTTTAATCGATTGACAGCCCTAATACATACGTTTCATATCACGTGTAACACGCTTGCAGAAACATACAATGCCACGTGGTTAACAATATAACGTAACAATGTAGAATAACGTAACGTTACAACGTAACGTTACAACGTAACGTTACAACGTAACGTACCAACGTGTCGTACCAACGTGTCGTACCAACGTGGCGTAACAACGTGGCGTAACAACGTGGCGTAACAACATGGCGTAACAACGTAACGTACCAACGTGGCGTAACAACGTGGCGTAACAACGTGGCGTAACAACGTGGCGTAACAACGTGGCGTAACAACGTGGCGTAACAATGTGGCGTACCAACATGGCATAACAACGCTAAATTTTGGCGAGGAAAAACTGGCATGGCCATTTTCAAAGGGGTCCATGAACAACAAGAGTCCCCACTAAAAAAACTTGACTTAAGTGTAAACAAACATGGAATCAGTGAAGAATCAGTGAGTTAGTTTTTACTTTGTACTGAAAATTGAAGAAGGATGGACGGATGAAGTCATGGAGTCATCTTTAGAACCATCAAACTATCAGGGCTTTGCTGCCGATTGTCGGGAGGAATCAAGACCAGAATCAGCTGGATTCTGGTGTAGTGTGGACCTGACATTAGATAGTGGTGGGGGGGGGGGGGGCCTTCGAGGAAGTAGATTGCTGTGTTAGAAGGTGCAGTTTTCCCCGTCTGAGGCGTTACAGTGGAAGTGATAACAACTGATGATGGACATTTAATGATGACACTGTAAGCGTAGTCCAGTTGAGTCCTTGTCTGACGGACCCACTCGCTCTGTTCACTTGTTTTATTTCAGATAGAAGGCTGTAGTATACTTCAACCCCCCCGCAGAGCTTTTTGAAACCGTCCCCCGCCATCACGCCGTGTCTCCTGCTGGTTTAATGTCTCCAGCTGAATATTTGATTTGTTCTCTCCCTTCAGGATCACAGCTGACATGAAGCATGCTGCAGGTGTTTAGGCGGGAAATCAGCCGACTGGCTTCATAATTGGAAGAAGCTGTTTAACATTTGGAGCTAATGAGGAGTCACTCACTTCTTTTAACAGCATCATTTAAGAAGTGGTGGAAGAAATACTCTTTTACTGAAGTAACAGTAGTAATACCACAGAGCGGGAATACTCTGTTACAAATATTTATATTGAGTTGATTTTTATTTTGTATTAATAATATGAATCTATAAAGTAATTGAAGGTAAAATGAATTTAATCCACATAATCGTGAATCAGCGAGTAGAAAGAGGGGCAAACGCCGTGTAGAGAGGAGGTCAGGGAACAAACGTTGCGTAGGGAGGAGGTCAGGGAACAAACGTTGCGTAGGGATGAGGTCAGGGAATAAACAGTGTAGAGGGGAGGTCAAAGAACAAATGTTGTGTAGGGAGGAGGTCAGGGAACAAACATTGCACAGGGAGGAGGTCGGGGAATAAATGCTGCGTAGGGAGGAGGTCAGGGAGCAAACGTTGTGTAGGGAGGAGGTCAGGGAACAAATGCTGCGTAGGGAGGAGGTCGGGGAACAAATGCTGCGTAGGGAGGAGGTTAGGGAACAAATGCTGCATAGGGAGGAGGTCAGGGAACAAACGTTGCGTATGGAGGAGGTCAGGGAACAAATGCTGCGAAGGGAGGAGGTCGGGGAACAAACGTTGTGTAGGGAGGAGGTCAGGGAACAAATACTGCGTAGGGAGGAGGTTAGGGAACAAATACTGCGTAGGGAGGAGGTTAGGGAACAAATACTGCGTAAGGAGGAGGTTAGGGAACAAATACTGCGTAGGGAGGAGGTTAGGGAACAAATGCTGCGTAGGGAGGAGGTTAGGGAACAAATGCTGCATAGGGAGGAGGTCAGGGAACAAACGTTGCGTATGGAGGAGGTCAGGGAACAAATGCTGCGAAGGGAGGAGGTCGGGGAACAAACGTTGCGTAGGGAGGAGGTCGGGGAATTAATGCTGCGTAGGGAGGAGGTCAGGGAGCAAACGTTGTGTAGGGAGGAGGTCAGGGAACAAATGCTGCGTAGGGAGGAGGTCAGGGAACAAATGTTGCGTAGGGAGGAGGTTAGGGAACAAATGCTGCGTAGGGAGGAGGTCAGGGAACAAACGTTGCGTATGGAGGAGGTCAGGGAACAAATGCTGCGAAGGGAGGAGGTCGGGGAACAAACGTTGCGTAGGGAGGAGGTCAGGGAACACATACTGCGTAGGGAGGAGGTTAGGGAACAAATACTGTGTAGGGAGGAGGTTAGGGAACAAATGCTGTGTGGGGAGGAGGTCGGGGAACAAACGGCGCGTAAGGAGGAGGTCTGGGAACAAACGTTGTGTAGGGAGGAGGTCATGGAACAAATACTGCGTAGGGAGGAGGTTAGGGAACAAATGTTGCATAGGGAGGAGGTCGGGGAAAAAACGTTGTGTAGGGAGGAGGTCAGGTAACTTCCATCCTTAAGAAACACCACTTCTAGAGTTATTTTAACCCAAACCACCATCTTTTCCTAAACCTAACTAAGATGTTTCATGTGAAGACGGACGTTTATTTTGAAGACTGTATTCATGTAACGAGTGGAAACTGGCACGTTTTGCTGCCCAAGGAAGAGCGCCGAGCATTGAAGCACATTTCCGTAGTGATGATCCCGTGTGTCTCACTTCACCTTGATAAATAGTTTAAGGGCTGGTGGAGCTGAACCTGCACTATCTTATAAAGTAAACAAACATATTGATAATATTACAATAGTGGTACAAGTTTGTTTTTTTGTCCAGTGCTTTAAGAGCTGGTTTAAAGGCTAAAGCCTGGTCTAGCATACTGCTAAATACATCACTTCAACTGTTTTATACTACTGAGGAACGCAGTATGTACTGTTACAGCCTCTGTTAGTGTCTCATGTTGTAGCTCGGTGAGGATGCATGTAGAGTCAGAGGATTACTGGCGTGGACTCAGACTGCTGCAGACGGACCACTTCACTTTAACTGGAAAACGGAGCTGGTCTCTCAGGAGACACGTTACATTAGAGCCACTGAAGCATCACTGGAAACACTATAAGAGCTTCAGCTAATCTGTTTTCTGAAGCTGCTGGTTTCATTCAGGTGAACATCACTTTAAATATACCGACTGGATCCATCTAAAACAAAGACAGGTTCAACTGCATGGATTATTTCTCTCATAAAATGTTTTCAGAAACACATTTCTATGAACTATTTTCATGAAATAAGAGAAGAAAGTTTCCAAACGAGCCGCCATGTTGGTTCCGGTTTGCAATCTGAGAGCAGCAGCCCACGAGGGAACGTGTTCATCCAATCAGGTGTCTAGTGGCAGCCCGTCAAGCGTCCAATGCTGGGAAGAGAGACGATCCCTCGCCATAAAACAAAACGCCTCTGTGGACACGAACCATTAGAGCAGCTCAAACCGTGCCGCGGTGTCGCAAGCAGCTCTCCTCCGGCATGAAACGACATTAAGTTTAGCTGTAGTGTCGTCCAGGTGGAAACAGTAGAGCTGATAGACGCTGTACAGCACCACAAACATGTTGAGATAAAGAAAAGGAAAAAAAAATTAGCCATAAATCGGGAGAAAGGTGGGATAATGTTGTGGCTGAAGCTGTTTGACTGTTGATGAAAGAAGCAGGAATCTGGTTAGGGAGCCGTCTCTGCACCCTCGGGTTGACTCTGGTCCTGTATAGCTCCTACAGCCTATCCTCTCTGTTACATCTATCCTTTACAGCTCCTACAGTACATCCTCTCTGTGATATCTACACATCATTTACAGCTCCTACATCCTCTCTGTTACATCTACACATAATTTACAGCTCCTACATCCTCTCTGTGATATCTACACATCATTTACAGCTCCTACATCCTCTCTGTGATATCTACACATTATTTACAGCTCCTACATCCTCTCTGTGATATCTACACATCCTTTACAGCTCCTACATCCTCTCTGTTATATCTATCCTTCACAGCTCCTACATCCTCTCTGTTATATCTATCTTTTACAGCTCCTACATCCTCTCTGTGATATCTATCCTTCACAGCTCCTACAGTACATCCTCTCTGTTATATCTACACATCCTTTACAGCCTGCTGGGTTTATTTTCCTTCAGCGCCGTCACTCCTCTTCTCTTTCTCAAACTCCAATCACATATCCAGACTACAGTCTGTCTTCTCCTCACACACATTCACTTCATTTCCTCTTTTCATGTGTCACACACACTCCTCATTAAACACCTGCTGTCAGTCACCTGCAGCCGGCCAGGGGATAAACTGTGTCTAAAAAATGAAAGAAGCAGTTGTGTATGTTTCCATTACCGTCAGGGATCGAACGCTGGAGTCCGTCCAGCACCGTTTCCCGTAATGACTCCCAGCTGAGCGGAGAGGACGGGGGTGATGTTAAATTGTCTGTCAGGTCATCTTAAAGTGATATTTGATATTCATCTTCTCGTGCTGAGACTCGTGGTGACGTTGAGTCTTTGTGCTTTCAGACTCTATGACGGTGCGGAGAGGAAAGAAGCTCAGCATCTCCATCCAGGAACACATGGCCATAGACGTCTGCCCCGGCCCCATCAGACCCATCAGAACCATCTCCGCCTACTTCCCCCGCCTGTCCCCCACTTCCCCCGGCCCCATCTCCCCCAACCCGGCCTCCTCCCCGCTGGTCCTCAGCCCCGGCTCCGTGGCCTCCGGGATGGGCGGGGCTCACCTGCTGTCTCCTCTGCTGGCCCACGGCCGGCCCTGTGGTGGCGGCGGCGGCGGCGGCGGCGGCGGCGGCGGCGGCGGCGGGTCGTTGTCCCTGACCAGCAGCGTGGACACGTCGGTGGAGATCAACAGCTCCGACAGTGACGACTGCAGTGAGCCTCGCTGTTGGCATGTGTCTGTGTGTGTGTGTCACCGTGCGTCTCTACACACCTGTAGCGGCTGTTTGCATGACTCAGCACGACTCAGCACGACTCAGAACAACTCAGCACGACTCAGAACAACTCAGCAGACTCAGCACGACTCAGCACGACTCAGAACAACTCAGCAGACTCAGAACAACTCAGCACGACTCAGAACAACTCAGCAGACTCAGCACGACTCAGCACGACTCAGAACAACTCAGCACGACTCAGTACGACTCAGCACGATTCAGTACGACTCAGCAGACTCAGCACGACTCAGCACGACTCAGCACGACTCAGTACGACTCATCGAGACTCAGCCAAACTCAGAGTGACTCAGCACGACTCAGCACGACTCAGCACGACTCAGCGTGACTCAGAGTAACTCAGAGTGACTCAGAACGACTCCGCATGACTTGGCATGACTCAGCATGACGTTTCACTCCAGACTTCAGGTACCTACAGGAAGCTGTTGTAATGTAACGCAAGTTTTAACCAAATTTCCTGAAAATCTGCAAAAGAAAATATGAATTTATACGTATTTCCACCCGCTGTACGCATGTTGTGATTTTTAGGTTGTAACAGACTCAGTTTTAGAGCTAGGGAGAAGATACTGGTATCATATGAAACATATCACATTAAATATTTGACTAATCTCCCTTTAAGGAACATTTTGAACAGTTAAAAAATACCATTAACTATTTTAATCGATACATTGAATATATCCGAGCAGTAAATTCATAAATAAAACATACAATTTGGTAACTGTAGTTTGGTCGGTGGCTTGCCAGCTGCTTGTTAGGCGGACGGTGTTGTGTTCAGGGACCTGCTGTCGGACTGAGGGAACGTAAAGATGCTGCAGTGTGATCAATAAACAAAAACACAAGAGTCCAATTTATGTGAGATGCCACAAACACAGACGACCAGCAGTTTACCCCAGAGTTCAGCTCAGAGATACGACTCGTTAATAATTCATGAGGCCAAAATAACATTAATAATGCAACACACGCAAACCTCCTGAAGCACATGTGTGTTTTAGTGAGGATACTTCTTCCACATCTGGATCACAGATGTTTAACAGTTTGATGACCTACTGTCTGCTTCAGAGACACCTCAAGACGGGTTGGATCCTGCTGAATGGATGAATGAATAAATGAATGAATGGATGCTGCGACATGTTTCCAGGTGTCTCTCTGGTTCACATCCCCTCTCCAGCAGAGACTAATTGTTTTTTTTTATTTCCCCGTTAACATTCATTTAATATCACTTTTGTTTTTCAGTCACTGGTTGATGATTTTATTTGTTTTTTAATAAGATGAGATTCATTAGAGCATCACAGTCTGACAGTCTGCCTCGTGGAGCTGGAACTCTGAGATGACACATAAAAGACACCCGGCGCCCTGAACACAGACACATACAGACAACACCCCTCCAAAATAAGAGCAAGACCCCAGACGGGAAGAGACACAAAACAACAACAAACACCTGTTGCATCTCTTTGTGGTTGTTTTGTCTATCTTTGTGGTTGTTTTGTGTCTCTTTATGGTTGTTTTTGTAGTTGTTTTGTCTCTCTTTGTGGTTGTTTTGTCTCTCTTTGTAGTTGTTTTGTCTCTCTTTGTAGTTGTTTTGTCTTTCTTTGTAGTTGTTTTGTCTCTCTTTGTAGTTGTTTTGTCCCTCTTTGTGATTGTTTTGTCTCTTTGTAGTTGTTTTGTCTCTCTTTGTGGTTGTTTTGTCTCTCTTTGTAGTTGTTTTGTCCCTCTTTGTGATTGTTTTGTCTCTCTTTGTAGTTGTTTTGTCTCTCTTTGTGGTTGTTTTTTTCTCTCTTTGTAGTTGTTTTTTCTCTCTTTGTAGTTGTTTTGTCTCTCTTTGTGGTTGTTTTGTGTCTCTTTGTAGTTGTTTTGTCTCTTTGTAGTTGTTTTGTCTCTCTTTGTGGTTGTTTTGTGTCTCTTTGTAGTTGTTTTTTCTCTTTGTAGTTGTTTTGTCTCTCTTTGTGGTTGTTTTGTCTCTCTTTGTAGTTGTTTTGTCTCTCTTTGTGGTTGTTTTGTGTCTCTTTGTAGTTGTTTTGTCTCTCTTTGTGGCCGTCTTCAATGTCTTTGTTGTTGTTTTGTGTCTCTGTGGTCACCCCCTTGTCGTTTTGCATCATTTGTGTGTCTTTGTGGTCATTTTTTGTCTCTTTGTTGTCCATTTGTCTCTCTCTGCGGTTGTTTTTTAGTCACTGGTTGATAATTAATTTGTTTTTTAATAACTAGATTCATCAGAGTTTGACAGTCCTGTAACTGAAACTCTTTGATCGAATCATAACAGACACTTCCAATAAGACAGAACCCGTCTTTATTAGATGTTGAGTATGTAGTATATGTTGTGTAGAGACGGTCCCTGTAGAGATGTCCTCGTCGCTGCAAAGCGTTACCGCGGTGCGCTGACGTCTGCAGGATGCTGAAGCACTGCGTCTGTTAGTGTTAGTGCGGTATGATTCTACAACAGCCGGTCGTCTCTGCTCCGGGCTGCTGGGAGTCAGAGGAGGTGGGTGGAAACACAACCACAAAGAGTCACATTAGAATAAAACAACATGGACACAGACAGACAGCGTTTTATTAACATTTAGTGTTGAGGACTGCAGAGAGAAGACTGAGATGGATCTGCTCTCTCTGCATGTTAGATCATCATTATCTGATGCTCATTGTTCAGTACTACGCTGTCAGTGACGGCTGAGGACAAACACTAGTGTTATCACCCTTCAGTCCTGAGTCCAACTGGATGTTCAGTATGATTTAAATGAACATCACCTGCTGTAGTCAGTGATTTAAATCCCCTCCAGAGTCACGTCTTTATCCTTTTGAAACAGGAAAGAGGGAGCTGCTTAGTTTCATTTCATTCATTTACTTGACCGACAAATGTCGGCGTTGATTCATTTAAATAAAAGCAGCTGATGCAGTTTATGCAAGACATCCAGCCAGAGCTCATTTACAGTCTTTGTCCTCCAGCAAAATCCAGAACAAATACAACAACAGAAACACGCTGCAGATGAAGAAACGTGCTGCAGAAAGCCAAAAAGAAATCCTGAACGTTGAGAGGAAACACGCTGCAGATACAGAAACCATGCAAAGTCAGAAACACACAGACACAGAAAACAAACAGAGAAACGCTGCGTATCCAACACAACGGGAGTCCTCCAGGTTCTAGTCTCTCTGTGGTCTCTTTGTGTCTCTTTGTGGTTGTTATTTGTCTCTTTGTGGTTGTTATTTGTATCTTTGTAGTAATTTTGTAGTTGTTTTGTGTCTCTTTGCAGTCGGTGGTTGTTTAACATCTCTGTGGTGGTTTTGCGTCCCTTAATGGTCGTGTGTCTGCAGTCATCTTTTTTGTTGTTGTTTAGCGTCCTTTTGTAGTTTTGTATCTTTTGTAGTTGTTTTGCGCCTCTTTGTTGTTGTTTTGCATCTTTTTGTAGTTGTTTTATGTCTTTTTGTAGTTTTGCGTCTTTTGTTGTTTTTTTGCATATTTTTGTAGTTTTGCATCTTTTCATAGATGTTTTGCGTCTTTTTGTAGTTTTGCGTCTTTTGTAGTTGTTTTATGTCTTTTTGTAGTTTTGCGTCTTTTGTAGTTTTTTTATGCCTTTTTTGTAGTTGTTTTGCGCCTCTTTGTTGTTGCTTCTGTTTTGTGGCTGTTTTTCATTTCTTTGTGGTTGTTATTTGTCTCTTTGTAGTCATTTTGTGTCTCTTTGTAGTCATATTGTGTCTCTTTGTGGTTATTTTGAATCTGGTTGTGCATCTATTTTTGCATCTCGTTAGCATCTCTTTGCGGTCAGTGGTCTTTGTGGCGATGTGTCTTTGTAGTTGTTTTATGAGTCTTTGTAGTTGTTTGATGTGTCTTTGTAGTCATCAGATTGACTTTCCAGCCAGAAGTGGTAACACTCACCTGAGATGTTCCTGTGAACAGAAGCTGTAACAGGAAGTGGAGGCGACAGCGTCTGATAAACACACGTCGGTTTACAGCAGCTTAGCGTTTAGCATCAGAATACAGAATCAGAATACATTCTGTTGTGTAAGCAGCGGTTTGGTGAAGACTAAAATAAATGTTGGTTCTAATCCCCGTGAATCACATTCTGTATGAGTCGTCTTATATAACGCAGAGGAACAACAGAGTAGAGAGAGATTTCGGATTGAGAGGACGCTGGCGTGTTTGTCGCCGCTTCTCAGTTCCGTAGCAAAAACTTCGCTTTTTGTTTAAATCTGTGCCTACATTCACTGCATGTAGGAATAAGTTATCACTATAAGTTGTATTTACACTTCACTGTCTGGTGCTGCTAACTGTCAGAAGTTTGTGCACATTTGGCTCTGTGTGCTGGCCTTCTCCACTGATCAGCTGTTAGCTCCGCCGACCAAGCGGCGCTATCAATTTACTGTGGATTATCCAACGTCACTCCGCTGCTCACGTTTGGACATCTCCATGCCACGACTCCAGGACTATCCACCTTGTGTTCTGGCTACACTGTTTGCTGCTGCTGCGGTCCGAGGCTGGGAGCCTCCTCCACGGATTGCGGCTCCAGGATTTAGCCGGCGCTCCACTGCTGCAGACATGGTGTTCATCAAATACTCAACAACGCAACTCCTGGACCTCTTCTGTCACTTCATTCCAAACTGCATCGCCGACATTAAATCCCTCGGACTCCTACGTCGCCCCCGTTATGTCCATAGAGCCTCCAGGTGCAAGTTTGTTTACGCTGATCATGGTATTCCCTCAGTACTGTCTGACAGGCGCTCCAACACGCAGCTACGACGTCATCACAACAAACCACACGTGTGCACCCTGAACAATCTGAGGTCCCTGGTCTGTGTTGACAGTGTCGTTCCCTCCACACCGCCTGCCCCAGCATTCACTAACAACAGTGCAACATTTATGCTGCAGAATGCTCGCTCAATCAACAATAAAGCTCTACTCATCCATGATATTATCACTGACAGGAAAATTGACTTTCTCTGTCTAACTGAGACTTGGCAAAATCAGCAGGATTTCATGGCACTTAATCAAGCCACTCCCCCTGGATATGTCTACATACAGAAGCCTCGCTCCATGGGTCGTGGCGGCGGGCTGGCTGTTATACATCGAGCTGACATCCTGGTCAAAGACCTCCCAGTACCCAATGCCACCTCGTTTGAGTGTGTCATTTTCTCCCTGGTTGGGTCTACACAGCTCCAGGTTGTCCTCATCTACCGCCCCCCTAAAGCCTCCACCACCTTCATGTCTGAGCTGTCTGAGCTTCTCACCTCTGTCTGCTCCATGTCTCCATCTACACTCCTGCTTGGTGACTTTAATATTCATGTGGACTCCACCAGCTGCTCATTTGCCACTGAATTCCTGTCACTGTTGGACTGTTTCAACTTCACACAGCATGTTAAAAGTCCCACCCACACTAAAGGCCACACGCTGGATCTGGTGTGCTCCACTGGCACAACTCCCTCCCATCTACAGTGCCTGGACCTCACGGTTTCAGACCATCTCACTGTTCTCAGCACTGTTCCTGTCACCCTGCCCAGGCAGCGCACAAAACGTACCATCCAATACAGGAACATCAAGACAGTGAGTACACCAGCTCTGAACGACCTGATAGCGACCCATCTGGCCTCGGATCCACACGACAGCTCTGTTGATGGGCTGGTTGCCCACTACAACGCCACTTTATCCGGCAGCCTTGACTCCCTTGCCCCCCTCAAAACCCGGACTGTCTCCTATACCCGTCCCGCCCCCTGGTTCACCACTGAACTCCGCACCCAGAAGTCCACCAGCCGTCAACTGGAGAGGCGCTACAAAAGATCTGGCCTCACTGTCCACCTTGAGGCCTATAAAGAGCATGTGAGGGCCTACAAAGTAGCTCTCTCCCAGGCCAAAACACAGTACTACTCCACCCTCATTACCAACCAACAAAACCACCCCAGACTGCTGTTCTCCACCATCAACCGGCTCCTTCGCCCCCTCGACCCGCCCCCTCCCCTCAGGTGCCCCCGACCTCTTCACTAAGTTCCTGGACTTTTTCCAGGACAAAGTCGAGTCCATCCATCAGCAGCTCCTGGTGCCTGCCCACCTCCCTCCACACACACCTCAGCCACTGGGCGTGGCTCCCTTGGATATTCGCCTGCCTCAGTGCTCCCTCTCCTTCTTCTCCCCTGTATGTGCTCCTCAGGTCGCAAAGTTGGTCACTAAGGCCAAAGCCTCCACCTGTTCTCTGGACCCCATGCCCACAGCCTTGGTCAAGGCGTGCCTACCTGCCCTGTGCCCCATTATGGTGAACATCATCAACTCCTCCTTGTACCCGACAGCCTCAAGATGCCTATCTGACTACCTTGGCCTCACCGGTTCAGCTCTCTCCTGGTTTCAGTCCTACCTCACAAACAGAAAACAGTTTGTCACCATCAGAGACTCGAGTTCCACCCCGGCCCCAGTCAACCATGGCGTACCTCAAGGCTCTGTGCTGGGACCCCTCCTCTTCACCATCTACATGCTCCCCCTTGGTCAGATCATCCGCCACCACGGTCTCAGCTTTCATTCATATGCTGACGACACACAACTATATCTCAGCACAAAACCATCCACCCAGCTACCCCCACAGTCACTTGTAAACTGCCTACATGCAATAAAAATCTGGATGTCATCAAACTTCCTAAAACTCAACAGCAACAAAACCGAGCTCATGGTTGTGGCACCCAAGGCCCTGCTCCGGAAGGTTGGAGATCTCCACCTGGACGTTGACGGCTGTTCCTTCTCCCCATCCTCGGAAGTCCGCAACCTGGGTGTCATCCTGGACCCAACACTATCATTCCAATCTCATATCAGGTTCATCACCAAATCCGCCTTCTTCCACCTCAAAAACATCTCACGTCTCCGGCAATCACTCTCTGACTCTGTGGCAGAAACCCTCATCCACGCTTTCGTCACCTCCCGTTTGGACTATTGCAATGGAGTTCTGACCGGGGTTCCCAGCAAAGCCCTGGACAGGCTCCAGTATGTGCAAAACTCGGCTGCCAGGGTTCTCACCCGCACCAAGCCCTGGCAGCACATCACCCCCACCCTCATCCACCTCCACTGGCTCCCGGTCAAGTCCCGCATCACCAACAAAATCCTCCTCCTCACCTACAAATCCCTCAACGCCCTGGCTCCTCAGTATTTACCTGACCTCCTCCACCCTTACACACAGCCCCGGAACCTTAGATCCTCAGGCCCGGGTCAGCTCTCCATCCCTCACACAAGAATGCGAACTTTTGGGGACAGAGCCTTCAGTGTGACAGCCCCCCCCTCTGGAACTCTCTCCCCATAGAGCTCCGCAACGCACCATCTCTGGACAGCTTCAAAAGACTCCTCAAAACTCACCTCTTCACCGAGGCCTATGGCCCCTAGCTTCTGTTACATTTGTTGTGTTTATTTATGTCTTTGTTAAGCGTCCTTGGGTTTCATGAAAGGCGCTATATAAATCAAGCTATTATTATTATTATTATTATTATTAACAGCAGCTCGTCTGTGTGTTGTATGAACATTTACTGAACCGTTCTACGCACGTTAGTGTGAGACACCCGGACCAACGTGTCCCTCTCCGTCTGAGAAGACACAATGTGTCCCTCTCCGTCTCAGAGGACACAGGATGTCCTGTTGATATGTGTTGTTTTGATACTCTGTGTTGATGTGTGTTGATGTGTATTTTGTTGTGTTGATGTGTGTTGTGTTGTGTGTGTTGTGTTGATACTGTGTGTTGATGTGTATTGTGTGTTGTGTTGTGTGCTGTGTTGCTCTTCATGTGACAACTGCTGCTCCTCTAAATTGGATTTCCCTCTTCAGACTGCATGCGAGAGAACAGAGATGTGTCTCTGTTCTCTCGCATGCTCTCATTTGATCCTGACTGATGTTCAACAATGTCATGTTTCTTTTCTTCGGTGGACAGATGTGCTGCTCCGTTAGTAAATTCTGTTCTGTGTTACGTTTCCTCAGCTGCTCTGGGAACGCTGGAGTTCGAGCTGAGATACGAGCAGCGCTCCAGCGAGCTGCACTGCACGGTGCTCCGGGCGAAGGTAAGGACGCTCGCCAAACCGCCCGTCTGGTTCCAGGTCTTTCCACCGGCTCTCTGGACCCGGCACACATCTGTTCCCATTCAGACACCACAGAGAGCTTCAGGCCTCAGTGGGCTTCAGACCAAATGCTCTTTGGATCGTCTCCGTTTCAACATAGAATCACAGTCAGCTGTCTAAGATATCATTCTGAGCTGCAGCATTAAGACTTCTGAACAAGCCAAACCAACATAGAGCTGTTCTATCAGTCACATCTAATAAGATCTCTCCAACATTCTTAATCTTTATAAATAATTGATGTATAACATGTTTTCTTTTATTGTGAACTCAACGGATCATCAGTCAAACTGATGTTGGGTTATTCATTTTATCATTCATCGTCTCATTGCAGACAGCGAGGTGATGTTTCCTCCGTTCTCATGTTGGATCTCAGCGTTTGACTCTGATCAGACTTTCATCAGTCAACATTTATTCAGCCCCTTCGCACGGAAAAGGCGCATAAACGGCAATAACGCGCACGATGTTTAACGTGCAATAAGTACGTCTTTCTGGATTCCTTCCGCGTGTTCCTGTGGACAAGAACCATTACTGACGTTTGTCACAATTGTCACATGTTGTTTTATTGATGTTTGTGATGTGTTTTACTTCGTTGACTTATTTTAAACCCAACCATGACGTTTTCCCTTACCTTAACTAAGTGTTTTTTTTGCCTGAACCTAACTGCGGATGTTTGCGTGGCCAACAAATGACACGTGAAAAGGCTAAAATGCGTCCTCACGACACCTGTAATGTGGTGGTATTTATACGCCTTCCCCTGAGAACCAGGTTTCATTTAATGTAGAGCTCATTGATAAGAACCGCAGAGACCAAAGTACTGAACCGGATCTGAAACCTTTGACTTCTCATTAATGAACCGTTCTTATAGAAGCGTTTCTCTTTCTTCTCACCGGGTGGTGTTTTTAACACCGTACCCACCGTCTCTCACCTGGAGAGCTCTTTAATCAGCCTCTCACCTGAGACGAGTCCGGCTCTATCTGAACCTCCTGGCTTCAAAACGACAAGCTACCAGCTCCAGGAGAGACGGTGTCATACCTCAGAGCTCCGGAGGCTGGTTTAAGTGTCAGGAACAGTAACTGAGGACTAGAAAGAGACAACCAGCTATAAATGTTGTGGACCCGTCGGAGCTGAGGGACCAATCACCTGCCGGTCTTCCTGTCACCGAAGTATCCGTCACCGCTAAACCCCGACACCTGCTCTGAAGCTCCGCCGCTTCTTAAATCTCACCTGCCGACATTTAACACCTGCCGAGGGACCCGGCGGAGCGGACCGATGACAGCAGACTGATTATTATGCTCCGTCTTCCTCGGCCACGTTCACACGGGACACTACGACACTTCAGAGTCGCTGAGAAGTTACTGACTAAAAGACTGAAATGTCACCGGCTCAATACGTCTGGATGTGACTGAAATACTCTCAGAGATGTAATGAATATGTGACACCGTAACTCTCCACCTGGTGGAGGGGGAATAGAGGAAAACAGATTCCTGCTGATTCACGGCGGATCAGAGCAGATTTCATTCAGTATCAGAGGTGATAACTGTCCTCTCTGAGTGATGCTTTAATCATAGAACACTGTCTGTCTCTGCTTTACATACAGTAGACTGGTTATACCACAGCAGAGACACAAAGACCGACTGGTTCTCAGGCTTTGTTATGGTGAAGCTATAGCTATAAGATAACTCCACATTCCTGGTGCGGATGGCATTTTATGTTCTGCTGCAACTCTGCCTTTTAGTCTCAGTCCTAGCATCAGGCAGAAAACCAGATGATGTTCACCACTTCTATCAGACATCTACCTGCTATCTCCTCCTAAAGACCCCCTAAAGGCCCCCTGGACCCCCCTAAAGACCCCTGGACCCCCTAAAGACCCCTGGATCCCCTAAAGACCCCCTGGACCCCCTAAAAACAGACTAAAACGTCTCTATTGTGGGTCTCAGAGGGTTAATACGTTTGTGATTTGACTTGTAACAGAGTATTTCTACAGAGCAGTATTGATACCTCCACTAAAGATCTGAGTCCTTCTACCACAGCTGGATTTAAACGTACATTATGTGAGATTGAATCTAGTACCAGACTCGTCTGTAAGGTCACAGTCGAGCCTCATTAGAAACAATAAATCGGTCTCTCTGCCGTCGCTGCAAATGTCAAAGCTGTTGAAATAAATTTGGGAGTAATATCTCAGGATGATGTGAGGTATAATGTGAGGTATAATGTGAGGTATAATGTGAGGTATGATGTGAGGTATGATGTGAGGTATAATGTGAGGTATAATGTGATGTATGATGTGAGGTATGATGTGAGGTATAATGTGAGGTATGATGTGAGGTATAATGTGAGGTATGATGTGAGGTATGATGTGATGTATGATGTGAGGTATAATGTGAGGTATGATGTGATGTATGATGTGATGTATGATGTGAGGTATGATGTGAGGTATGATGTGAGGTATGATGTGAGGTATAATGTGAGGTATGATGTGAGGTATGATGTGAGGTATGATGTGAGGTATGATGTGAGGTATGATGTGAGGTATGATGTGATGTATGATGTGAGGTATGATGTGATGTATGATGTGATGTATGATGTGATGTATGATGTGAGGTATGATGTGAGGTATGATGTGATGTATGATGTGAGGTATGATGTGATGTATGATGTGAGGTATGATGTGATGTATGATGTGAGGTATGATGTGAAGTATGATGTGAGGTATGATGTGATGTATGATGTGAGGTATGATGTGATGTATGATGTGAGGTATGATGTGATGTATGATGTGAGGTATGATGTGATGTATGATGTGAGGTATGATGTGATGTATGATGTGAGGTATGATGTGATGTATGATGTGAAGTATGATGTGATGTATGATGTGAGGTATGATGTGATGTATGATGTGATGTATGATGTGAGGTATGATGTGATGTATGATGTGAAGTATGATGTGATGTATGATGTGAGGTATGATGTGATGTATGATGTGAGGTATGATGTGATGTATGATGTGAGGTATGATGTGATGTATGATGTGAGGTATGATGTGATGTATGATGTGAGGTATGATGTGATGTATGATGTGAGGTATGATGTGATGTATGATGTGAGGTATGATGTGATGTATGATGTGAGGTCACAAGGTTCAAACCCTCCGTTTGTGTGTTTAAATCATCCGTCTTCCGTCCTCCGTCGGCTTCAGGCTGGAATCATTCAACACGCTGTGTTCACATTAAGGTCACACATTACAACTCATTCATAATAACGTGATTAATAATCATCTAGTGATTCATCATGAAACATCATCATGATGTCACAACATCTATCTGACAGTTTTACTTTACACATTCAGATTATTAATATCAAATATAATACACTAATAGATGCTGATGTATTATTATATATTAAACTAGAAGCAGTATATAATAATAAATAATAAGCTCCGAGAGCTTCCTCTGTTTTGGACCCAAAGTTGAATTAATTTCGCCTCCTGGAGCAGATTTTCTAATCCCAGTAATCTCACTGGAATCAAGTGATTCTGTTGTGATTTGAAATGATGGCGTGGCCGGACCTTCAGAAGGAAGACTACAGGTGTTACTGATAACATTAACGACGGTTTTGTTAACTAAAGGCCCGTTCCACTCACTCAGCGGTTCCTGTGGAGGATCGGACCTCTGCTCGTCTACCTGAGAGGGACGGAGCTGCCAATCAAACACACCAGGAGCTCTAATCCCCCAGATCATTAAAAACACCTAACACACATTAACCTCACCTGCTAGTGGCTCATTAAGAGATCACAGCAAGCCAGAGTGAACCGGACCAGGACCAGGACCAGGACCAGGACCAGGACCAGGACCAGGACCAGGACCCCTGAACTGGCTCACCTGAATCCCAATCAAGCGTCACTGATGTGTTGTTGTGTTTGTGTGTTTGTGTGTCTGCAGGGTCTGAAGTCGATGGACTTCAACGGTTTGTCCGACCCGTACGTCAAACTGCACCTCCTGCCCGGAGCCTGTAAGGTGAGACTCAACCCGGGTTCGGTTAGACTGAGTTCACCAGGTGTGTCTCACTTTGAACAAGACTCGGTCCAGACCCAGTACCTGTCTGGACCGCGTTGCTCAGTCTGTCAGTTTGTGGTGAAATAGTTCCTGTAGTAGTCCGTGGTCGTGTCTCTAATGTTAAATCCAGTGCTACATGTCCACCAGGTCCGATGAGGACACTAGAGGACGCCACTCCACTCAGCTGGACATTTAAACGCTGACGTACTCATTGTCATCATTGATGCACCTGATTGGTCTCTGGTTTTCAAACAGGAAACGACACGGCGGCGTGCTCGTTACCGTTCTGTTATTCCTTCTAAACCATCCACCGACAACAGGCGATGATGTCATCGCTCAATGCAAAATCATGACTGAGAGTATTATAGGAGCTGAGGGTGTCAAAGTGTCCTCCGTCTGCATGAACACAGACAGAAAGATGTAGAGATTAAACATTAAACCAACATAATGTCCTCAGTGATGCACACAGAGAGATATCGTTAATGTTTGGTTGAGATATAGAGATGTCTGAGTTATTGTTGTTATTGTAAACCTGCTGTCAGACATGAACTATAGAAACTATATATATATATATAATCACTGTGTGCAGTGTTTGCTCTGAACCGACAGCACGCTGTGGATTAAGCTGATTTCAG
>JAUPFX010000015.1:1305064-1347564 GCA_036937225.1 Sebastes paucispinis | reverse complement strand
TTTTGGACATACTTTGGCATTTTTTCGGACATTTTTTTACATATTTCAGCCTTTTTTTAAAGATTTTTTTTCAGACATATTTCGGCTTTTTCAACTTTATTTTCGGACACATTTTGTCCTTCTTTAGAAGTTAGCATGCAGCTTTAGCTCTGCTCTGTCTAGCTCTGCTTTTCCTGTCAATGTGTGAAACCCAAAGTGTTTCCATCCTTTACTGGATGTGTAGTGTTTACCACGCTGGATTTAACATGTGAGGGTGCAGGTCGTATCCATGCTGACCCTCCAATGGTTTATACTCTCTGAGGTTTGTTTTGGTTGACAGATACGGAACGGATATGACGTCACGTTACTCAGACTACCACAATAAAAGATATGACGTCACGTTACTCAGACTACCACAATAAAAGATATGACGTCACGTTACTCAGACTACCACAATAAAAGCGGTAACTTCCTTCTACCTCCACAGAGACTCAGGTGAAGCAAATATATCCATTCTGGTGTTAAAAAAATCTATTTCTTACGTGACAAAGCGTTGAATTTGACGCCTTGGGAACGAGAACGAGCATCCTTCTATCTGTGTCTGGTATTTGAGTAGAGATACAACCTCCGTGCAGTAAAACAACGTTTCACTTCCTGGCAGCGATGTTATTTCCTCTGAAACTGTTTTTCAGAACTAATTAGCAGAATATTCAGTAAATATCAGAGCCAGTCGCCCTGAGATGCTTCACCGCTCCGCAGACCTTCCTGACAGCATCCAGCTTCCCCTGAGATTTCACTTCTCACTGTTTAAAGCTTTAAAACAAGAAAAAAAAGACATTTCATATTTTATCCTCCGAGAGCCCCGACAGTGTGTGAGAGAATACATCTACTTCTATCTCTGTGAGGACGCCTTTCACACCTGGAGGATATTACATACACATTCAGGGATAAATGTTTTTCACTATTCTTTTCACAAGTGAGTCGTCTGAAGGTCGGCGACGATCACCAAACTGTCCGACGGTCGACCGCGTGTCCTCGTCTTTAGTCGTCACTTCTCCGTTCCACGGTGATGTCATCACTTTGTTTATTTGACCTCAGGAACTCATCACCCTCAGAGTTTGTTCTGTAGCTTTGAGCCACAGTTTAACCCCGAACATAGCTGTTAGCAACACTGACAACTCTCCTCTCCTTGTCTCCTTGTCTCCTTGTCTCCTGTCTCCTGTCTCCTGTCTCCTGTCTCCTGTCTCCTTGTCTCCTCTCCTCAGGTTGACAGTGTGTGACGAGGACAAGTTGACTCATAATGAGTTGATCGGAGAGTCCCGGGTTCCTCTGAAACGGGTCAAACCCGACCAGACCAAACACTTCCACACCTGCCTGGAGCACCCGCCGCCGGTAACCCACTTTATACTTCATATTCAAAATACATTCTCATAATATTATCACTTTCTACTCTTAAACTTATGACTTCATTCTTGTAATATTACGACTTTATTCTCGTAAACT
This sequence comes from Sebastes paucispinis, assembly GCA_036937225.1. Classification (NCBI taxonomy): domain Eukaryota; kingdom Metazoa; phylum Chordata; class Actinopteri; order Perciformes; family Sebastidae; genus Sebastes; species Sebastes paucispinis. The sequence continues at coordinate 1,346,082 of JAUPFX010000015.1, read as the reverse complement.
TCTGACTTTAGTCCCGAAATCTCAGATGTATTAATTTTTTCTCAACCTGGCCCTGACACTCCGTCGTACCTTAAACCTAATTGTAACCTGAATGTCGTCCTCTTTCTCTAAGGATGTAAAGATGCAGGAATGTGTGTAAAACAACAGAAGTTGTTCAGTAAAAGACTGTAAATCCTTCTGTTGTTGTGTCAGTCTGGAGGAGTTTCTGTTATTGGTCCACCACACAGGAAGGAGAAAGATAAAAGATGCTTTTAAATGTTAATGTGTTTCAGTTCAGAAGCTTCTAAACACACACAGCCCCGTTTCTGTCTGCCTCCCAGACGGTCAACAGCTTCTGTAGAAAGACACTCACAGTCTGAACACAAACACAGAAACATGACTGAAGCATCCTCCATCCTCCGTCCTCCATCCTCCTTCCTCCATTCTCCTGACTGTATCTGCTCTCTGCCTCCAGATGCCGTCTCCCACGGCGATGGGCGAAGCCCTGCGAGGGATCTCCTGCTACCTCCGAGAGGTAAGAGTCTCACTCTGAGTTCACCGTCTGATGTGGAGACAAAAGGTCACGAGGTCACCGACATCAACGTGTTTCCGCCTCTTGAGAGTGACCCGTGGTCACATGACTTCTTTAAACGTTTGCTGGTGTGAAGCTGCTGGATCGACTTCTGAGTTTATCAGAACCGATGTGTTAGTTTTCACTGAAACGCTGCCGACACGTACTGAAACCTAATCTACCGGCTGAATGTGGAGAGAGTTTGAGGTGAAGAGGAGAATGAATCAGAACCTTTAGAGGAGATACTCAGAGCTGGAGATTAATGCTGCAGTCACATGTTGTGTTGTGTAATTTAATTATTGTTCACTTATTCTAATTAGTTTCTACTCTCCTTTATATCTATTACAATGTGTTATACTCTCTGAGGAATCTAATTTAATAAACCTTTATTCATGGTGGATATAAAGGTTTATAAATGAACTGTCACTCAACGTGAAATGTAAAAAGAAAAAGAATACAGAATAAGTTTGGGGAAATAAATAAATAGGTGAAGTGCAAAGGGAGAAGTGTGCATAACTAACTAAATAAATAAATACATTTAAGAATAAATAAAAGATAATTATATAAATAAATAAAATGCAGAAATGCATAAAGAAATGTAAAAATAAATGTGTGAAGAAAAGAACATATCCGTGATGTACAGAAACGTAGACTCCCAGCGTTTCCTCCTGACTGCTCCTGACTGGGCTGCAGGAATATGATATCACAACAATACGACCTGAGATGAGTCAGAACACAGCGGCTGATGATAATAATATTAATAATATTAATAATAATAATAATGCTGATGATGTGACGTTGTGAGGATAAAGTAAGAAAACCTAAACTAACGACCAAAAAGATGAATTCATGTTAAAAGACCCAGCGTGTCTCTGAAGATGGTTTGTGTCTCTGAAGATGGTTTGTGTCTCTGAAGATGGTTTGTGTCTCTGATGATGGTTTGTGTCTCTGATGATGGTTTGTGTCTCTGATGATGGTTTGTGTCTCTGATGATGGTTTGTGTCTCTGAAGATGGTTTGTGTCTCTGAAGATGGTTTGTGTCTCTGATGATGGTTTGTGTCTCTGCTGTAGTTTGTGTCTTTGATGATGGTTTGTGTCTCTGATGATGGTTTGTGTCTCTGCTGTAGTTTGTGTCTTTGATGATGGTTTGTGTCTTTGATGATGGTTTGTGTCTCTGATGATGGTTTGTGTCTCTGATGATGGTTTGTGTCGCTGATGATGGTTTGTGTCTCTGATGATGGTTTGTGTCTCTGATGATGGTTTGTGTCTCTGCTGTAGTTTGTGTCTTTGATGATGGTTTGTGTCTCTGATGATGGTTTGTGTCTCTGATGATGGTTTGTGTCTCTGACGATGGTTTGTGTCTCTGACGATGGTTTGTGTCTCTGATGATGGTTTGTGTCTCTGAAGATGGTTTGTGTCTCTGACGATGGTTTGTGTCTCTGATGATGGTTTGTGTCTCTGATGATGGTTTGTGTCTCTGACGATGGTTTGTGTCTCTGATGATGGTTTGTGTCTCTGACGATGGTTTGTGTCTCTGACGATGGTTTGTGTCTCTGACGATGGTTTGTGTCTCTGATGATGGTTTTTGTCTCTGATGATGGTTTGTGTCTCTGATAATGGTTTGTGTCTCTGATGATGGTTTGTGTCTCTGACGATGGTTTGTGTCTCTGATGATGGTTTGTGTCTCAGATGATGGTTTTTGTCTCTGATGATGGTTTGTGTCTCTGATAATGGTTTGTGTCTCTGATGATGGTTTGTGTCTCTGACGATGGTTTGTGTCTCTGATGATGGTTTGTGTCTCTGACGATGGTTTGTGTCTCTGACGATGGTTTGTGTCTCTGATGATGGTTTGTGTCTCTGATGATGGTTTGTGTCTCTGACGATGGTTTGTGTCTCTGATGATGGTTTGTGTCTCTGATGATGGTTTGTGTCTCTGATAATGGTTTGTGTCTCTGATGATGGTTTGTGTCTCTGATGATGGTTTGTGTCTCAGATGATGGTTTGTGTCTCTGATAATGGTTTGTGTCTCTGATGATGGTTTGTGTCTCTGATGATGGTTTGTGTCTCAGATGATGGTTTTTGTCTCTGATGATGGTTTGTGTCTCTGATAATGGTTTGTGTCTCTGATGATGGTTTGTGTCTCTGATGATGGTTTGTGTCTCTGCGCTGCGACCCGGCAGACACTCATCATCATCTGACATGCCTCACAGCTTAACGCTGCCTCACAGCTTATGTGGCGTGTGACACAAATTGAAACCCAGATTTCATTAGACTCGTCTGGCTCAGCGTGACGGGATCCCCGTTACCCCGTCACCCTGTCACCCTGAGTCAGGTTGGAAGCTCAGACCTCCTGCTGTGAGGCCTCTTCAGCTGCAAGGTCATTAATCACATCTACCCCAGGTGATGTGATTCAGCCCGCTCACACCCCCGTGACGGGGAAATAACTCTGTTATCAGGACCGTGATGATCCGGGGACACGGTGTCACCCAGCAGACCGGCAGACCGGCAGACCAGCAGAACAGACTTAATGTGGTCCACATGTGATTAAAGAATAAATCAGTTAGTGTTTTAATCAGGGCTCAGCATCGATAGCAGCCTGACTCTGCAGATATTTGGGTTCTTTTACTCTCAGATAATATGAGAATATCAGAACCAGGATCTATAATCAGAGCTGGAAGTGATTGAATAGGAAACAATAGAAGAAGAGATGATTCCAGCAGAGATACAGACGGTAACAGAGAGGAAACATGTGAGATAACAGAGCTGGTCAGAGATCAGCCGTCATCAGAGGAGCAGAGAGTGACAGCTGGAGGACAGAGAGGCTGAGGATGGAGATGAAATGACACACAATGAGGAGTTTAAAGACACAAAGGAGTCCAGATGATCTGCAGGGAACAGAAAATTACACTTTTCTTCTGTCCTGAACGGCTCGTAGAAAAGTAAACAGTCTTCTCACAGCGAATATGAATTCACGTCACGTAGCCGAGCTTCTTCAAACTTTTACAACTTTATTTTAAAGGCTGTTGGATGCTGGATGTTGGATGTTGGATGTTGGAGCTGTCAGGCTGCAGCTCAGGCAGCTGCTGGTTAGAAATGATGCAGACGACAGAGAGAAACCACTAAAACACTGTTTCAGTAAAGCATGATGACACTGGAGGGAATTATAACGAAGATATAACGATGGTTTATCAAGGCCGCTGTTAGGAAACACAACATGAGTTGTGAGTAAAAGGTCAGTGAAATAAGAAAAGAGACTTTATAGTCATCCAGCAGCAGACAGAGGAACAATGTGTTTGTCCTGTTCTCTGATTCTAAACAACAAGAATGATGCAACACGCAGGGGGAGCGAAGCAACAACTATGGAGGACAGAGTCTGCTAAAATAAATAAATAAATGACTCATACATAAAAAATATGCCATTAAACGTAGCAAAAATAATATAAAAAATAAATGTAGCATTAATTAATTGATTATATGTGACAAAAAATTATATTTCTGTTTTAATTTGCTTCTTTGTTTATTCATCTTTGTATTTGTAATCCCTCATTTATTCACTCTTCTGTTTAATTTTCCTTTTAATTTATTTATGTATTTATTTTTATTAATTTTTTATAAATTTGTATTATTTATTAATTTTTGCATTTATTAATTTTATATTTATTTTTAAATGTATGTTTTCATTTATGTATTTATTTTATTAATTTTTGAATTGTTTTTTGCATTTATGTTTTTTATTTATTAATTTTTGCATTCATTTTTATTTATTTTTTGCATTTATTTTTTTTGATTTTACATTTATTCTTAAATGCATGTATTTATTTATGTTTCTATTTATTTATTTATTTTATATTTATTTTTTATTAATATTTATGCATGATTTTCCCTTTGCATGTCGCCCCTTATTTATTTTGGCATTTATTTATGTTTTATCTATTTATTTTAGCATTTGTTTTTTATTTATTTTAGATTTTTTTTTTATTTATTTATTTATGCATGATTTACCCTTTGCATTTCATCTTTTATTAATTTTTGCACGTAGATATGTTTTATTTATTTATTTATTCACTTATTTATTTATTAATTAATTAATTAATTTATACATGATTTTCCCTTTGCTTTTCATCCTTTATTTACTGTATAACTGTATTCTTTTCTTTATACATTTCTTTATGCATTTCTGCCTCATTATGCAAATGAGGGGGCTGTCCCTCAGCATGTGTCATCATGGGGTCAGAGGTCATAGATTGACTCCAGTATATGTTAGCCAGCTGGCTTTTCTCTCCAGTCTTCAGGGTCCTTTATGATCCCTGTTTGTGCAGCGTTCAGTGTAAACGTCTTGGACGGAGGGAGGGAGGAGAGGACTCTTCACTGTCCTCTGCAGGGACTCGCTGTCTGAGTTGTGGTCATTCACATCCCAGATAGTGATGCAGCTGGTCTGTGGTTCCTCTGTAGGAGGTGGACAGGATGGATGGATGGGGGGGAGATACGCCGGAGGCAGTTGAGACGCTGTGCAGTTACCAGCTGAGGTCATCAGACTTGGACTGTGAAACACATCCAATATGCATTATGTAATTTTTCCATTTGCAGTAAAACAGAACAATTACCAACCTAATTTATGCATTTGGACCGAAAATACAGAGCAGCTTGAATATGACTGTAATAAATACCATGTTTAGATCTGGGGGGTGGGGGTGGGGGGGATGATCTGTTTATGAGAAGAGGGAGGAGGACAGAGTGGGTCTTCCTGAAGTCTCTTATCTCCACCCCCCCTCTGTAACACCAAATTCACACCAGAGCAGCGGCGAAGTGCGGCGAGCTGCCACGCATCGTCTATGAGGCGCTGCCAAACTAAAAGTTGGTAAAAGCAACACGTTCTCACTCCCAACTGGTCAAACACCGCCGCTTGGTCAGCGCCCCTCGACATCAGAGAGCGACGCACGGAGGCGCCCCTCTAGCGTTACTTTTGGACGGACCAGGGAGGGCGTGTCTATATGCACTCATTACATGCATAGTGTCCTTTCAAAATAAACTTCCATTTTCACAGGAGGTAAGGTTTAGGCAATAAAACCACTTAGTTAGGGTTAGGAAACGGTCACGGTTGACGTTAACTTCACTGACTAAAGACTGATGTGACAGAATAAGTGAACGTTATATTGAATGTCGCGCTGGACACGAACACCCGTCTCCTGGTGGAAAGTCTTGTGTTGTACTTGTATAAGAAAAAGTCATAATATTAAAGGGACTGTTTGTAAGAATCCTAAATGTCTTGTTAACAGCTTCACCTGTGGCCGTTAAGTCAACTAAAGTCAGCGTCCTGTTGCTGGCGCTTGTGCTCGCTCTACATAGACATGAAGGAGCATCGCTCAACACAGTGAGGCGACACACGTCAGCTAAAAACACAATATCACTCTATATTTCAGCTGCTTGGCAGTAATGTTAGCTGACCAGACCAAGGTCTCTCCATGAATCAATGCTGATCCTAGTGTTGGCTTTTCCTGCCTCAGCCTCCCGACCGCGGTCGGAGGGAACGGGGGAGACGCCGGAGTTTTGGTCGTAGACGATAATGTTTCTCTCTGCGGAGCCCCGTCACTTCACAAGACACGGGAAACCTCTGTTGGTCTGGAGGAGCTGCAGCAGTTATTTCTGCACAAACGTCCACTGAACATTCACTAGATATTCTCAGAGCTAAACTAACTCTTCTGCAGTGTGGAGTGAGCAGCATGCACGTGAGAGGTGGAGCGAGAGAGAGAGAGAAGGAGCGTGGTGTGTGAGTGAAGGCAGGCAGAGGAGCAGAGGAGCAGAGACTCCGGTCCTGGAGACCAAAGCTACGGCAATGTGGAGCATCGTTTCTTTATCCGTCCATGAGTTTGACAAGTTCATCTGGATGTTTTCATAATTTCTCTGGTTGTGAAAACCAACATGAACCAAAGCTTCAGCTGCTGTGAAGAAGGAAACACCTCATTTTTATTTGCCATCTTTCCAGCCTTCATGGAAACATGTGACTCTAAAAGAATAAAACTTTCTGGTGAAGTATCTCTTTAATGGTTTCTTTTTAGGAGGACGTAATCCTCGTATATATTTGTGAGGAAACCTGTGAAATGACAGTCGGGGAAATCGCCCTGGAAGACTTCAAGGTGCTAAATCACATCCCAGCTCAGTCCAGCACCCTGAAACCTGCCTGGAGGACTGAAGGTCCTTGAAGTGTCCCACAACCGGCCTCATTCTTCAGTTTCTAGAGCTGAGAGGACGCTTTAGGACGGATGAGATGGAGACTCACTGACCTCAAGGTTCAAATAACAGAAACAAAGTCCTACCATTTAGAAGAAGAATCAGAGACGCTTCAGTTTCTCCCATCATCAGTTGTTTTGATGGAACTCTGGTGAGATGAAATCCCTCCAGCGGTGGATGTGAGAAGGTTTCGGCGTCGCAGATAAATGGAGTTATTAAATATTCATCAGGCTCGATGCTGGTTGGTGTGTTTCATGTTAAACTCGGCTCTATAACCGATCACTGCAGGCGGTTCCGTGTGGATCAAAGAAGTTCAATCACATTAAATCTGAATATCAAATCTTTCCTTCAGGTCCTGATGGGTTCTTCTGTCCGGTGTTTTGATCTGTTTCATATTCAGCTTCAGCTCCTAAAGGAGGGAGAAGTCCATAAATCTTTGACTTCAGTTTGAGGACCGGTTTGAGTTCTCCTCTTTCTGAGAGTGAGATGTTCAGATGGAGAGCTGGAGTCAGGATGTGGTTAGCTTAGCTTAGCATAATGACTGGAAGCAGATGGAAACAGCTAGCCTAGCTCCGTCCAAAGTTAGAGAATACTCTGATTTAAGTCCTGACTTGAGACTTGTTGGTCTCGACTTGTTGATGTTGATTTCTGTTTTGACTCGGGGCTCATTAATGTTGTTATCTTATTATATTATTTATATTATTATTATTTTTTTTTTTTCTTTTCTATTATTGAGACAGAAATGTATAAAGAAAAGAATACAGAAGTTATTAAATATGGGGTGAAGAAAGCATAAATAAATAAATGAATGCATAAATAAATAAATAGATTTTAAAGTAAATACAAAATAGATAAAACATTAATGCAAAATAAATACAAAATCAATTCAAAAATAAATAAATATACTAAAAGATATCTAAATATAACTAAATAAATAAAAAAGAATACATAAATAAAGGGGAAAATTAAAGAGAAGAGTAAATAAATAAGGGAATTAGTACAAAGCTAAATAAAATAAAGAAGCAAATTAAAACAAATATCAATTTATGTCACATTTCATAAATTAATTAATAGCTACATTCATTTTTAATATTATTCGTGCTACATTTAATGAAATATTTATGAATTTATTTTGTATTTTGTCAGCTTCCGTCCTCCATAATGAGTCAGTTGACCTCTGAAGCTGACCTCTAACACGAGGACGGAGCTGTCAGTCCGCTCAGCTGGAACACCAACATGCAGCCGGATGGCGTTTCCTCCAGCCGGTTAGCTGAAGTGTGGATGGAGCAGATATGTGGAGCTGGAGGACTGATGGCTTATTTCATCTCAGCCAGCAGGTCGACTCTGTGAAATGTAGCTGAGCTGAATCTCATCCAGTGAAGGCCGAGTTCATCTGCAGTTCCTCTCCCACCAATCGGAGGTGGGCGTGAGAGGAATCCTGCCAAGCCGCGCCGACTCCGGCTAAAAGCCATCGATCTGCTTGTTTCCTGACCTTCTACTTCCTCTTCTTTGGCAGCAGGTTTACAGTGAAGGACGCTGGGAAGCCGGAGCTCTCTGGAGCTGAACGCCGGCTGAATTTAATACCATTTTCACCTCGTTTCAGTCGTTCAAACTGAAGCTTTAAGGTCTGTTCTGAAGAGCAGTGAAAGGTCGGAGCGTGAAGGAGCATGTGAGAGTTACAGGTGGTAAACTGTAATGAGGACTGGAGGAGGAGGAGAGGATTAAACTATCCGTATTCTCACGACCACACAGGTCCGATCAGAGTCCTGATGATCAGCGTCAGGTGGAGGTGGAGGTGTGTGTGTCTCACCATCTCCTCTTTGTGGGAACGTTTTGGGATGAAATTAAAGTAGAAAACTGGATTCTAGCTGGACTCAAAAGGCTCGACTCCCACGAGCTGCAGCTCTATTCTCAGATATGAAACCTTCATCATCCAGTCATGGCTGACACGTTGAGTCTACCTGTACTCTCTAACGCCAGGATCAGACTACAGGATGTGTTTGACGGTTACGATGGCCACTATGTCAGATTAGACGATAGAGAGTCATAAATTCTTGCATTAGTCTATCCTTGTCTTTGCTTCTACTTCCCATTAAAAACCGGTTCCTAGTTGTCCAATTCTTTGGCTTCTCATGCTTCCGTCACTATTGATTCCTACGTTGCACAATGACTTACACAACGGCATATGCATGCTGTATCATGTTTGTTTGGGACTGGAGTCACGGCGGAGAGAAAAAAAACGCTCAAAAGCATGGCACTACTAAACCTGATGGGATGAACACTATTTATTCCTGATAAAGCGACAGCAGCACAGTCCTTAACAGAGGTCCCATTGAGTTATTATGATGAGGCGTTCAAGCTCTGCTCAGTAAAAATGAGTATAAGACGAAGGTGAATTACAACGTTATCATGATGCGTTCAAAAGTAATCTCATAAAATTAAGTTTTTGGTGAGAAACTTCAATAAATCCAGTTGTTTGAAGGAGATGTTTTCACATCTGTGTAAAATAGATATTAGAGAGAGAATTATGACCTGTTGAACCTCCTAAAAGCGCTAAACAGCTTGCTTTTAATCAAAGCAAATATTTAAATAATCATTTGAATTGGGTTTTTTTATGCAAAAGAAACCCACTATAGATGACAATAAAAAAGTACAGTACAGTACTGTGCACACTACCCTCCCTCCCACAGAAGCTATGGTGTAATTATAACTCTGTAATTTAACATGAATATAATGTTTTTTATGTAAAATATATTGAACATTGAATGATATCAGATCTAAAATGTTATTCCTTCATTTAGTGCAGAGTTTTGGAACTGCAAAATCCAATAAAACTTCCTCAATTGTGCAAAAAAAAAATGTTATGCTCTCTTGAGTATGGAGGACGGAAACTGACAAATTAAATAAATAATTGACTCAATAAATTAATTAATTAATATGCCATTAAATGTACCAAAAATAATATAAAAAATTACATAAATTGATATTTCTGTTTTAATTAGTTTTTTTTATGAATTTACAGTTGTATTTATTTCCCTATCTATACACTCTTTTATTTAATTTCCTTTTTATTTATTTAATTATTTATTTATTTATTTATTTTAACTTTTAAATTATTAGTATTTTAATCATTAAATTCATATTAACTCAAGTATAAAATCATCATATAAATCAATCATCTCTGTGGTTATATTTTGTGGGAGGAAACACTCTTTAAAGATCTGGTTTTGTAAATGATTATAATAACTGCTGAAAGTCCAGCCTGCTGGCAGCGAGTCCTCAGTGGGACAAACTGCAGGTCGTGGTGTCGGAGATGTTTGAAGCGCCTGAAGCAAAAAACCACCAGAGGAAACCAGGTCCTGCTTTCATCACTGAATCTTTAATAAACAGCGAAGAACATCAGAAAAAGCATCTAAACAGGAGCCAAAACCTCCAACATTAAAGAATCAGACGCTTTATGATGAAGCTCGATGCTGTGCTCTTTCTCTCTGTTTTACTTTAGTCACCAAAATAAAAGACTTTCTACCTTTCATCTCATAACGAGCCTCTCGGTGTGTCGACCAACTGTTGGTATTTGACGAGTTGGGAGTGAGAGCAGTTTAGAGAAACCTCCGTCTGGTGTCATGATGCCAGACGAATAGGTCAACTCATGGATTCAAAGGTCTGGAGTGGACCTCGGGCAGATCCAGGCCAAACTAATCAGACTAATCTAATCAGACCAAAGTAATGTGATTACTCTGCCTCTGTGTCCACAGTGGGAGAACGAGCAGCTGCACAGCCTGGAGGAGAGAGGCCGACTTCTCCTCTCGCTGCAGTTCCTGCCTCCGCTCAGCTCCGAGGATAACGAGGTAGACGGAGGAGGAGGAGGACGCCGCGGAGGCGGTCTCTCTGTGGGCGTGAAGCGCTGCGCCCACCTGGCGGCCATGGACGTCAACGGGTTTTCCGACCCCTACGTCAAAATGTAAGAACTCTGTTGTGAGTTGTGAGTATGTGAGTATGTTTGTCTGAAATTTTTTTCGAAAACTTCCCGAAAAAAAAGTCTGAAAAATGTCCAAAAAAAGTCTGGAAAAATTCCCCCGGAAAATCTGAAAAATGGCCAAAAAAGTTCAGAAAAAGAAATAAATTAAAAAAATTAAAAAATTAAAAAAAATAAATGTTAAAAAAATTAAAAATTAAAAATTAAATTAAAAACAATACTAAAAAATAAAATAAAATTAAAAATTAAAAAATAAAATACAAAATAAATAAAAAATGCCAAAATAAAGTGAAAATAAATCCAAATAAAACGAAATTAATCAAAAATGAAAAACAATAAATAAAGGAGAAAATTAAAGAGAAGAGTAAATAATTAAGTGAATTAATAAAAAGATAAATAAATAAAAAAAGCAAATTGAAACAGAAATATCAATTTATGTCACATTTCATAAATGAATGGCTACATTTATTTTTAATATTATTTTTGCTAGATTTAATGACATCTATTAATTTATTTATTTATTTTATTTTGTATTTTCCGCCTTCCATAATGAGTCAGCTGAACTCTAAAATGACTAAATACATTTAAAAATAAATTCAAAATAAATACAAAAATTAATACAAAAATGAATTAATACATTTTAAAAACAATTACATAAAAGTTATGTCACATTTCTTTATTAATTAATACCTAAATATATTTCTTATATTATTTTTGGCTACATTTAATGACATATTAATTTATATATTGAGTCATTTATTTATTTTTGATTTTGGCAGCTTCAGTCCTCCATACAGCTTTTTAATTTTTATAACAAAACACCATATTTAAAAAAACTCATATGTTTTGTGTCTTTAAAATAATGTGTAAAGTAACTAAAGCTGTCAGATAAATGAGTAGAAGTATAAAGAAAAGACTCAAGTAAAGTACCTCAGGTGTGTACTTTAGTGCAGTACTTGAGTAAATGTACTTAGTTACATTCCAGCACTAATGAGACCAATAGATTCTGGAGTTTTTCCGTCTAATTAAGTTTCCTAATCGCTGATATAACCGTTGTTGAAGAAGCGCAGCATGTCTCCAGCAGGAAGGAGAATCAGTGAGCAGAGGAAACACTGTCGGGAGGATTTAAGGCTTCTCTTTGCTTTTGTTCCCTCGAGGGACGCTCGCTTTGAACACTTCTTTCTGTCGCACGCCGTCTGAATACAGACCGAGCCAGAACAAGAAGGCGACTGACAGCTGAGGGGTCGACTGAGATCACACTGATTTACCAGATTTAGAAATCACTGCAGCGTCCAGAGTCTCCGCCGCACGCTGTGTCACGGCTCGCTCTCCATCGGGTCGACAGTACATCCCACCTGCTCCTCTCTGATCAGTCTGGCTTCATTATGATCTTTAAACTAGGGCTGTCTGATTAACAGAATAACAACACGTGATTCATTTTAACACTCATTTCTTTAACGCAACTTGTGATGTTCAGGTCGGAGCGGCTCGGTTTTAAAGTTAGAGATGAAGATACTGGCATCAGATGAAACTATAGAACCTGATGAATCCATCGGTACCAACCAGATCAGACTAGCTGGTCATGAAGGAGGTTAAATAACGCTCCAAACTTACACTAAATTTTAGTGAGGAAAAACTGTCATGTCCATTTTCAAAGTGGTCCCTTGACCTCTGACCTCCAGATATGCGTGAGGGTTTTTGTCCGACAAAATGTCCAAAAACGTTCCGAAAAAAAGACAGAAAAATATCCGAAAAATTAAAAAAAATAAAATAAAACAAATGTCCGAAAAAATGTAAAAAAAAAAAGTCAGAAAAATTGTCTAAAAAATGTATGAAAAGTCCCAAAGAAGTCCCAAGAAAGGTCTGAAAAATTTAAAAAATAAAATAAAAACAAAGTCAGAAAATTGTCCAAAAGAAAGGCAGAAGAAAAGTCCGATACAGGTATCATAGTAAACTATAAAACCTAAAGACTCTATCGGTACCAACCACGTCAGTAAGGAGGATAAATAACGCTCCAAACTTACTCTAAATGTTGGCGAGGAAAAACTGTCATGTCCATGTCCAAAGTGGTCCCTTGACCTCTGACCTCCAGATGTGTGAATGTAAATGGGTTCTATGGGTACCCACGAGTCTCCCCTTTACAGACATGCCCACTTTATGATAATCACATGCAGTTTGGGGCAAGTCATAGTCAAGTCAGCACACTGACACACTGACAGCTGCTGTTGCCTGTTGGGCTGCAGTTTGCCATGTTATGATTGGAGCATATTGTTTTATGCTAAATGCAGTACCTGTGAGGGTTTCTGGATCAATATCTGTCATTGATTTGTGTTGTTCATTGATTTATAATAATAAATATATACTTCAAGTACCTAGAGTACTTGAGTAAATGTACTTAGTTCCATCTCACGGCTGCAGACGGTTCAGGGTACCGAGGCTCCAGCCGTCCTCCTCCTCTCGTTAGTGACTGTGATGAAGAGGAGGCAGCCTTTATTATCTCTTCCTGTCATCCGTTAAAATAACTGAACCAATCACAGCGCGGCTCTGTGTGGCGCCAGCAGCCGCCGCTGATGAAGATGAAGCGTTGAGCTTCCCCGTGCTGTGTGTGTGTGTGTGTGTGTGTGTGTATGTGCTGCACTGTAAAACGGCCTCGGTGTGATTTATTATTAATTACTGCCTCATTATTGATGATTTACACGATTTCATCAGTGACTGCAGGATGAAGCTGATCCTGCAGAGAGCCACTGTTTGCTCTGAGAACTCAAACAGCTTTAATTAATCACACGGCTTCGTCTCCACTCATCGTTATGATTCCTCTTATTAATGCTTCTCTAATCAGCCTCACAGCGACGCAGATATTAAGCTAATTATTAAAGTATCTACAAGTCACTGCTCTGATATGATGATGATGAGGGGAGGATATGAGGTATGATAAAGTATTAACATATTTATTAAAAATAAAAAGGATAATATAATAGAGAAATATGTAATAATAGAGAAAAATTAAATGGTACCATAAAATAGAAAAGAAAAAAATAAAGAAAATGTATAAAATAATATACGTTACAATAAACAGAACATAATCAAAATTAAAATATATATATACATAATTAAATAAGATATAAAAAAATATAACGTATGGTAAAATTGAAAACTTAAAAAAGTATGTAAAAATAGAGAAACTATGTGGCACAATAAAATAGAGTATGAAGTATAATACATAATATAAGAGAAAAATAGACAAAAATAAAGAAAAAGTATAAAATAGAAAAAATATAAATAATAAAAAATAATAATATAATAATAATAATATATCTATAAAGTATAATAAAATTAAAAAATAGTGAAAAATATGTTACAATCAAACTGACTTGAAACTTTCAACCAGTGAGTACAACAAAACCCTTCTTCTCAGCCTGCTGTTAAGTTACTTTCTATTGTCTCTACTGTTCTAGTTTCTAATGATCTTTGTCTTCTTCTCTCCTGCTGCTGTCAGATACCTGAAGCCCGACATACTGAAGAAATCCAAACACAAAACAGCCGTGATGAAGAAGACCCTCAACCCTGAGTTCAACGAGGTGAGAAGAAGAAGAAGAGTTTTAAACAGTCGTCAGATAGTTACGGAGCTTCTCCCGTAATAAATCTGTTTCCACCTCACAGACTCAGTTTATTGTTGAACATCAAATAATTTACTAGAAGAGAAAGTAAAATCTGTTTCACTAAAGGATGAGTTCTTCTTTACTAAATGTTGATATGACGGATCTTCAGACATTTAGAAACATTTATTTTCTCCTCATTTAAAAACTCTTTCTGTGTAAAAGTCTAAAACCAGTCAGACGTATCTCTGTCATCCTCTCAGCTCTGTTAAAGATCCTCTCATTGTTTCTTCTGTACGTCAGTATCACTGATATGAGCCGATGAGTATTTTGGCGACTAAAACTACTAATAAACTCCAGGTTAGGGAAAAATCGCCATATTGTCATATTTGATGTTCGATTTCCAATTTTATGGGAAATCAGAGTTGAACTGAACTTTGTAATTAAACATTTTTATTGCTTTTTCAGTATTTTAACATACAATTCAAATTTATAAACAATATACAATAAATAAATAAATAATTTAAAATTACCCCCCCAAAAAATAATATTAATTTAAATATATAAATAAATTAATATCCCTCGAAAATGAATACTAATGATAATAATAAATAAATAAATACCCCCTCCCCTCTAAATAAAAAAATAAAAAAATAATGATATGCACATTCCTCTTGGCAGTACTCTATGGCACAGAGGAATAAGCTTTGATACACAGACAATTAAAAATGAATAAATAAGTTCATAAAAAAAATCTATTATAATAATTATGAATAAATACAAATTTCAGTATTTGAACATACCATACAAATTCAAAAAAATATATATATTTAAAAAATACATCCTCCCCCCCCGCCAAAAAATAAATAAATAAATAGATAAATAGATAAATAAATAAATAAATAAATAAATAAATAAATAAATAAATAAATAAATAAATAAATAAATAAGTTAAAAACAAATTGTAATTGTTTTTTTATTGTTCAATACTAGAACAATAGTGTATCCCCAGACTTCGACTTGAACATCCTCTAAATAAAACAAGAAAACATGACGCAGGTAGTTTTTAACGCTGCACCTCACAGACCTGTATCCTGTATTCTGTTTTATTATTCTGTGTTTGATCCCTGCAGGAGTTCTTCTACGAGATCTCCCTGTCGGAGCTCACCAACAAGACTCTGGAGGTGACGGTGTGGGACTACGACCTGGGACGCTCCAACGACTTCATAGGTGAGGCGCCGATGGCTCGCTGTGATCGCTGACCCTGATCGCTGAGCGAACACCAGGAAACCCTGCGGTCCAGAAAACACCTCTCTGAACCCAGAATATGTTTCATGGCAGAGTGGAGAACGTCTGAGGAAATAACCAGAACATAAACAGAAAGTCATCGTCTGATTCAGCTGTGAATATGAATGAATCTAACACAAGCTGCTCGTTAGTGTCAGCAAAGCTGTTCAGTTTGATATCACTCTGACCATCTGATCAGCTCCCTTTAATCCAGTAATAATCACACACTTTATGTTTATTATCATGTTAATATTCTTGTTGAATATGGAGTCAAAGAGGGCTTATGGTGGCTGATAATTCGTCTCGTGATCACAGTTTAATTAGATCTGCAGCTTGTGTTTGTTTAGCAGTTTAAAGAGGACCTATTGTGTTTTTTTATACAGTTCTTTGTTCGTGTTTGAACTGCCTGAAACACCACGCTTCTTCGGTGATGTCACCAAGTAACACATTTGCATAATAATCTGGCACACCTTCAGACAAAGCCAGTTAAATCCACAGTGTTTATATGAGGCTTCATCAGTTAGAGTTTGACAAACTGTAGAAGAAAGTATACTAAATACAGGATTGGGAGCATTTATATTGCCTCTTATAGGTCCAGTTTCTAGGATTTGGTCACATCTAGTCGTGTGGTTGCAGATTGCAACCAACTGAGTACTCCTCTACGCTAGAGTGATACGATACGATGCGATACGATACGATACGATACGATATGATACAATATGATACGATACGATTCAAGGACCATATTTGGCTCATCTAGAGCGATACCATAGGATACGATACGATACGATACGATACGATACGATATGATACGATATGATACGATACAATACGATACGATACGATACGATACAATACGATACAATACGATAGATACGATACAATACGATACGATACGATACGATACGATACGATACAATACGATACAATACGATACGATACGATACAATACGATACGATACGATACGATACGATACAATACGACACAATACAATACGATACAATACGATATGATATGATATGATACAATATGATACGATACAATACCATACAATACCATACAATATGATATGATACGATACAATATGATACGATACAATACGATACGATACGATACAATACGATACAATACAATACAATAAGATATGATACGATACAATATGATACGATACAATACGATACGATACAATACGATACGATACGATACGATACGATATGATACGATACAATACGATACAATATGATATGATATGATATGATACAATATGATACGATACAATCCGATACGATACAATCCGATACGATACAATACAATGCGATACGATACAATACGATATGATATGATACGATACAATGCGATACGATACAATACGATACAATACAATACGATACGATACAATACAATGCGATACGATACGATACGATACAATACGATACAATGCGATACAATGCGATACAATACGATATGATATGATATGATACAATATGATACGATACAATACCATACAATATGATATGATATGATACAATATGATACGATACAATACCATACAATACCATACAATATGATATGATACGATACAATATGATACGATACAATACGATACGATACGATACAATACGATACAATACAATACAATAAGATATGATACGATACAATATGATACGATACAATACGATACGATACGATACGATACGATACGATACGATACGATACGATACAATACAATAAGATATGATACGATACAATATGATACGATACAATACGATACGATACGATACGATACGATACGATACGATACGATACGATACGATATGATACGATACAATACGATACAATATGATATGATATGATATGATACAATATGATACGATACAATCCGATACGATACAATCCGATACGATACAATACAATGCGATATGATACAATACGATACAATATGATATGATACGATACAATGCGATACGATACAATACGATACAATACAATACGATACGATACAATACAATGCGATACGATACGATACGATACAATACGATACAATGCGATACAATGCGATACAATATGATATGATACGATATGATACAATATGATATGATACGATATGATACGATACAATACGATACGATACGATACAATGCGATACGATACGATACAATACGATACAATGCGATACGATACGATACAATACGATACAATATGATATGATACGATACAATATGATACGATACAATACGATACGATACAATACGATACGATACAATGCGATACAATACAATATGATACGATACAATGCGATACGATACGATACAACACAATACGATATGATACAATACGATACGATACGATTCAAGGACGATACGATACGATACAATGCGATACAATATGATATGATACGATATGATACGATACGATTCAAGGACGATATTAGGCTCATCTAGAGCGATACGATACAATATGATAACTTGAAATCGTAACTGTTTTTGACAAAAATTCAGTCAGTGTGACTGTGAAATAAATATCTAATACTGGATTCCTCAAAGTTTTCCTTGTAAGGGAATCAGGGATGTCTTTTAGCCCTCAGTGAGTTTTGGCCCAATTTCTTACCAAAAATAGCAAGGTTTTGCAGAGCTAGCTGGCACCGCCGCTACCTGGGCGTTCAGTGTTAACAATCCCATGACGTCTCAGTAGTAGATCCCCTGAAATGTTACACACTGGTCCTTTAAGTACAGTACTTGAGTAAATGTACTTGCTGTAGTTACTTCCCACCCCTGACGGTGAAAACTGTTAAATAAAGATTGCAGCTCTCTCAGTGTGATTGTAGAAACTGAAGCCATTATAAGCCTCTGATGTGACACTGAGACTGACTGCAGACACTTCCTGTTGTTGCTGCTGGTTCAGGTGGCGTCTGTCTGAGCTGTCACACCCAGGGCGACGGCCTCCGTCACTGGATGGACTGCCTGAAGAACAAGGGCAGCCGGGTGGAGCGGTGGCACATCCTGACCAATGAGCTGCCACGAACCCTCAGCCACGACTAAACCCCCTCGCGGCAGCCTGCAGACGGTCGCTTTCAGGGGGGGTCACACGGTTCACAGAGATCCTCTTTATGGGACGGACTCGAGCAACTTCACCACCGGAGTCAGCAGCGATGGAGAGTGTATTATAATAAGAGCCGCCATGACGGGTGGAGAGCAGCATGGTGGTGTGCCTTCATTACTGACCGGTGAGTCATCCAGAAGGAGGAGCTCCATCAACACCGTCTACATATATATAACATATATATAACATATATATATAGCATATATATAGCATATATATAGCATATATATAACAGGGTTAGACCGACTGCTGAGGGGCGGAGCTCACACAGATTAAACCAGCTGTAGACGTCTCACTGCATGTTTGTTTTTATACTTCAACGTTCATCGAAATCTAAATCTAAACTACGGAAGCCCTGAAAGGCCAGAAAAGTAGTTTTTTTCTGGTGATCCACTTTCTAAGTCTGATCTAAATTATTAAGCCTTAATTTATTACTAACCTCGGAGAGATCGATCGCTAACAGGACAATAAGATCACAGTTTATTTAAGGCACATTTGTAAAATCAACTAACCCAGTCGGCAAGAAAAATGTTGGCATTGTACATTTCTGCAAACCACGAATATGTTGAATGTCGACACCTCTGAACCCAAAATACGTTTCATATCAGCCTCATATCGCAACTGCAGGAATGCACAACGCCACGTGGTTAACGTTGAGAAATGATTGGTTAGCT
Organism: Sebastes paucispinis; assembly: GCA_036937225.1. Taxonomy (NCBI): domain Eukaryota; kingdom Metazoa; phylum Chordata; class Actinopteri; order Perciformes; family Sebastidae; genus Sebastes; species Sebastes paucispinis. Next base: position 1,326,671 of record JAUPFX010000015.1, on the reverse strand, counting down.
TTAGGCAACAAAACTACTTGGTCAGTAACACAACAACGTCATGTAACAACGTCACGTAACAACGTCACGTAACAACGTAATGTAACATCGAAACATAACAACGTCACGTAACAACGTCACGTAACAATGTAACAACGTCACGCAACAACGTCACGTAACAACGTCACGTAACAACGTAATGTAACATCGTAACGTAACAACGTAACGTAACAACATAACAACGTCACGTAACAATGTCACGTAACAATGTAACAACATCACGCAACAACGTCACGCAACAACGTCATGCAACAACGTCACGCAACGCAACAACGCAACAACGCAACAACGTAACGCAACAACGTAACATAACAGTGTAATTTTTAATAACAGTCACTAGATATACTACATCACTTGCTCTGACCAAATGTAAAAACCTTGATTTTCAACATAACAACTTAACGTAACAACCTAACATAACAACTTAACGTAACAACCTAACGTAACAAAGTAACGTAACAACCTAACATAACAACTTAACGTAACAACCTAACGTAACAAAGTAACGTAACAACCTAACACAACAACCTAGCGTAACAGCTTAACTTTGAATAACTATCGCTCGATATACATCACTTGCTCCAACAGAATGTAAAAACGTTGACATTCAACGTATCGTAACGTAACAGTGTAACGTAACAGCGTAACATAACAGCGTAACGTAACAGCGTAACGTAACAGCGTAACGTAACAGCGTAACGTAACAACGTAACGTAACAACGTAACTTAACAACGTAACTTAACAACGTAACAACGTAACAACGGAACATAACGGAACAACGGAACGGAACAACGGAACGGAACAACGGAACGGAACCGCGGAACGAATGTAACGTAACAACGATGCTGGACTAGTGGTGCACTGTGAGTTTATCGGAGTTTATCATTTAATCTGGCTGAGTCCCCCCCTCGTTATGTAGACGCTTTGGTTGTCAATGCTGATTTGATGAAGGTTCCTTCAGTCTGGAAAAGCTGCACAGACGTGTCATTTAATTTATTCTTGCGATGTTAAATCTTGTTTTTTGTATGAAGTGTTTTAAAGGCATGGAGGGTTATTTAAAGGTGCTATCAGTGAGAGAATCTCACCCGTGTGTGTTTCAGTGAAGAGGTTTCATGTCCACTGATTTAAAGGCTCCAGAATATGATGTAATTTCACCAGAATCGTCGTAGCTGAACGTTCGCTAAGCCGCGCTCCATTAGTCGCTGTTCTCACAATGCACATTTTACTCAGTTTACAACGCTAACGGTGGCAGATTTACCCTCAAAATTCACATTCTTATTTGAGACAAAAGCTCCTTGATTGCAGTCACTTTTACCACCTGAAATGACAACTGTCGCAGATTTCACCGCTGTCCCTAGCATAGTATTTACTAGGGAATTTACTGCACTACATGTCTTGTTGACTGTTGACTTATTTACGTTGATGACTTAACTTACGTACGTAGCTTAATTTATGTAACCCTGAATATACTTATTTTAACCCAAAACATGATCTTGTCATAAACATAACTGAGTAGTTTTGTTTGACTTCACAACGTGTTAAACGGGTCGTTAAATGACGCGTGAAAAGCCTAAAATGTGTAGCCATTTTTAAGACACAAAATGTCTTAAAAATGGCGTGTTATTTATACGCCTTCCCGTGAGATCACGTTGGGTATTATGGAGGACGGAAGCTGCCAAAATAAAAAATAAATGACTCAGTAGATAAATAAATATGACATTAAATGAAGCAAAAGTAATATTCAAAATAAATGTAGGCATTAATTAATTCATAAAATGTGCCATACATTTATATTTCTGTATTATTATGTGCTTCTTTATTTATTTACCTTTTTATTATTTCCCCTATTTATCTGCTTTTCTATTTAGTTTTACCTTATATGTATTTATTTATTTGAATTAACTTTTAAATTTATTTTTGAATATATAATAAGAATTATATAATAAATAAATAAGTAAATAAATAAATAAAAGGGGAAATTAAATTGAAGAGTAGATAAATTATACATTTAGGGAAATAAATAAGGGGTGAAATGTGAAGGGAAAATCGAGCATAAATAAATAAATGCATAAATACATAAATAAATTCATAGATTTAAAGTAAATACAAAACAAATATAAAAATAAAGAAAATAAAAGAAATACAAATATAACTAAATAAATTAAAAATATATATATATATAAATACATAAATATGAGGGAAAATTAAAGAGAAGAGTAAATAAATAAGGGAATACTTCAAAGGTAAATAAATTAAGAAGCAAATTAAAACAGAAATATCATTAATACCACATTTCACCAATTAATTAATGCCTACATTTATATTTTATATTATTTTTGGTACATTTAGTGGAATATCTATTTATTGAGTCATTTATTTATTTATTTAATATGGCAGCTCCGGTCCTCCATAGCGTATTACTGCTAGAAATTAGTGGATTATTATCGCGTTTGGTTAGTATCACTTTGGTTGCTAAGCTATGATTGGACAATCGCTGTTTTGGGGGGCGGGGCTTAGCGAACTGTCAGTTGGGGACATAAAAGATATTAAAAAACATGTGAATGAAATATGAGCCATTTAATAAACCTGTACAGGTGTCATGTTGCTCTTAATATTATAATCTGAATTCATATCATAACGCACGGATCACATTTCTATTGCACTCCTCAACGAGACTGTGAAAAAACAAACTGCATCCTGTTGTTGCCATGACGATGACGACGATGATGATGATGATGATACATCACTACAAGTGGTTCTTCCTCGGTGTTGCATGATGCAATATGTTGATATACTTCTTTATATCTCTATACTGCCTGTTTTCTAATGTTGAGACATGATGAAACATTCAGGTTCTATGATTCTTCTGTTCAGTGTTATCGTTCTTCTTCTTCTTCTTCTTCTTTTATGCACGACTGAATGTATGAATGTGGCTTTCTATACGATATATCGTTGGACTGTTGTTTACACTGATCTCGTGCTTTACAGGTGTTCCTACATTTCTATCAGGTGTTTTATGTACGATGCAACAATAAATTTGGAATGCAACACAGGCGGAGCGGTGAGTCTGTGTTAGTGGTTCACTGCTGCCCCCTACAGCCAGGACACAGGCGGAGCGGTGAGTCTGTGTTAGTGGTTCACTGCTGCCCCCTACAGCCAGGACACATGCGGAGCAGTGAGTCTGTTAGTGGTTCACTGCTGCCCCCTACAGCCAGGACACAGGCGGAGCAGTGAGTCTGTTAGTGGTTCACTGCTGCCCCCTACAGCCAGGACACAGGCGGAGCAGTGAGTCTGTTAGTGGTTCACTGCTGCCCCCTACAGCCAGGACACAGGCGGAGCAGTGAGTCTGTTTTAGTGGTTCACTGCCGCCCCCTGCAGCCAGAACACAGGCGGAGCAGTGAGTCTGTGTTAGTGGTTCACTGCTGCCCCCTACAGCCAGGACACAGGCGGAGCGGTGAATCTGTGTTAGGAGTTTACTGCCGCCCCCTACAGCCAGAACACAGGCGGAGCAGTGAGTCTGTTTTAGTGGTTCACTGCCTCCTCCTACAGCCAGAACACAGGCGGAGCGGTGAGTCTGTGTTAGTGGTTCACTGCTGCCCCCTACAGCCAGAACACAGGCGGAGCGGTGAGTCTGTGTTAGTGGTTCAGTAGTTTGAAGTAATATGAATAAATAAATTAAAATATAAATAAAAATAAATGAAAAATAAATAGATTAAAAGTTAAGAATAAATAAATAAACGTATATGAATAAATATGCCATAATATTAACCAAAAATAATATTCAATAGAAATGTAAACATTAATTAATTGATCAAATGTGACATAATTGACATTTCTGTTTTAATTTGGTTCTTTAATTATTTAACTTTGTAATAATTTCCCTATTTATCTACTCTGCTATTTAGTTTTCTCTTTTATTTATTTATTTTGATTAACTTTTAAATGTATTTATTATTATATTATATATATTAATTATTTACTTTTTAATTGATATGAATAAATACATTTAAATATAAATAAAAACTAAATGCAAAATAAATACATACATTTAAAAGTTAATAATAAATAAATAGAAAATGAATTAAAAAAATAAAAAAATAAATAAAAGGGAAATTTTAATAGGAAAGAACAACACACATTTCTATGTGTGTTGTTCTTTTTAGTACATTGTACAATAATTATCATTTTTTTACCTCATGCACCTGTTTTATATGGAGGACGGAAGCTGCCAAAATAATAATAATAAAATAATATATTAAAAATAAATGTAGCTATTGATTAATTGATAAAATATAACAAATTTCTGTTTTAATCTGCTTCTTTATTTATTTAGCATTGTAGTAATTCCCCTATCTATCTGCTCTTCTATTACATTTTCCCTTTTTTTTATTTATTATAAACTTTTTAAATGTATTTTTTTATTTATTTATACATATATTATATATGCCCACACAGATCTGTCAATCATCCATCTGGCCACGCCCACACAGAGCTGTCATCAGGTGAAGAGGAAACACCTGAGGGAAGAAGCTCCGACACAAAGACCAGCTGCGACCGTTTAAAGCTCAAACTAAACGGATATAACTTATTATATATATATATATATATATATATATATAATCCATAAACTCAATATAATAATATATATATATATAATATTATATTAATGAGTTTATGGGGAGTTATTTATGTCTGTTAGCTGTTTATTATTCCGTCGTTACATTTTGCTGCAAAGATTCAAAGACGGGACACGAACTGTTGAAAAGGTAAAACACCAAATACATCACTGCTCTGATACCAGTACTAGTACTAGTACCGGTACTAGTACTTTACCTGAGTACTTTCTACCTCCACTCCATCTCAGAGGGAGCTATTGTACTTTTACTGCACCACATTTATTTATTTAGTTACTTTTTACAACCAAAACATAAATCAGTTCATAAAATAGAACAAAGTGGATAAATCATCAATAATTGAAACTATAATCATGAAGTAACTAAGGCGGTGGTTAAAATGTGAATCCAGCTGAAGAGACTAAATATGTATTTAATAAATCAGTGGAGGTTTCAGAGGCTCAACAGTTTCACTGAATGTTTATTTTGTCTAAAAAAACAGATGTTTCACATCAATACAAAATACTGATAATAATACACAGAACAGAGGAGTCGCACGCACGCACACACACACACACTCACACACACACAGAGACCGACGGAACTTCATTTCCCATCATGCCTCATGTTCTCAGACACAGTTCAAACCGTCTAACACTGATGACAAAAGAAAATAAATAATATATTAATATTCAAATTTCAGTATTGCAGCAACAAGTCAAACTGTCCTTCAGTTGGACCGTCAGACACATCTGGAAACCATCAGAGGACACATCTGGAAACCAGCGAGGACACATCTGGGCTCTCCTCATTTACCAGTCTGTACATCCTTGTCTCCTTTCCTCGCCTCCTCTCCTCTCGTCTTCGTCCCTTCCGCCGTGCGACTGCGTGGCGTATCAGATATCTCTAATAATAATAATAATAATAATAGCTTGATTTATATAGCGCCTTTCATGAAACCCAAGGACGCTTAACAAAGACATAAATAAACACAACGAATGTAACAGAAGCTAGGGGCCATAGGCCTCGGTGAAGAGGTGGGTTTTGAGGAGTCTTTTGAAGCTGTCCAGAGATGGTGCGTTGCGGAGCTCTATGGGGAGAGAGTTCCAGAGGGGGGGGCTGTCACACTGAAGGCTCTGTCCCCAAAAGTTCGCATTCTTGTGTGAGGGATGGAGAGCTGACCCGGGCCTGAGGATCTGAGGTTCCGGGGCTGTGTGTAAGGGTGGAGGAGGTCAGGTAAATACTGAGGAGCCAGGGCGTTGAGGGATTTGTAGGTGAGGAGGAGGATTTTGTTGGTGATGCGGGACTTGACCGGGAGCCAGTGGAGGTGGATGAGGGTGGGGGTGATGTGCTGCCAGGGCTTGGTGCGGGTGAGAACCCTGGCAGCCGAGTTTTGCACATACTGGAGCCTGTCCAGGGCTTTGCTGGGAACCCCGGTCAGAACTCCATTGCAATAGTCCAAACGGGAGGTGACGAAGGCGTGGATGAGGGTTTCTGCCACAGAGTCAGAGAGTGATTGCCGGAGACGGGAGATGTTTTTGAGGTGGAAGAAGGCGGATTTGGTGATGAACCTGATATGAGACTGGAATGATAGTGTTGGGTCCAGGATGACACCCTAATCACAGCTCCGTCTGTTGACACGAGGCGACGCCGTTTCACTTTCATTATCACTGGAGAGAGGGCATTGGTGCTGCATTCAAGTGGTGTCGGAATAATCGGAAATACGAGATCCCCACTGGTGAACTTCATATGAATTCAAAACTTGAAAAGTTTTGTCAACATTTGCAAATCATTCTGCGCAGCGTACTGCAGACTGTTCTCATCCTGCGACCGGAGCTATAGTCACTGTAATTCATATATATCTATATAAGAGAGACTAACGCTGCGTAGGGAGGAGGTCAGAGGTCAGAGGTCGGAGGTCGGGTCGTTCACCAGGAGACTGTTAGTGTCCCGTGTGAATCTGAAAGTCAATGTTGATTTATTTGTCACGTAACCAAAGAGTTTAAAGGCAAAGAGGTGAAACTCAGGTGCTTTTTTGACACCAGCTGCTAGATGGCGCTGCCGCCATTTTGGACTGAAAACACCACTGAGTGTCCGTGGTTGTTAAAGAGACGTCTGTAAATCAGAGGATCATTATTTTGTTGTTATTTTCCTCGGCATACTGAACGTGCATCTTTACTCTCAGAATCTGTGTGTTGGATTTTTCTAATTTATGTCCATCGCTCACTCTCTGCTCCTCCGAGACGCAGCCGGGCAAAAAGCTTACTAAATAAATAAATATTTATAATATTGTTATTGTTCAACAGAGGACGTTTCAGTAGAGACATTAAATATGACAATAGAATAGAAATAATGTAGTTCTACTTTAGTACGTCTCTTTGTAGGAGGACGTTTTACTGGCGTCTGGTCGTCTCTTTCAGTCCAAAACAAGCGAAGCTCTGCTGCTGGGATGAACGACTGACTTTCACTTCTTATCGATATACGTTCTTTGACGTAACTTCCGTACTTCAGTAACACCACTTCTGGAGTTATTTTATCTCAAACCGACATCTTTTCCTAAAACTAACTAAGTTGTTTCCTGTGAAGACAGAAGTTTATTTTGAAAAGACTGAATGCGTGAAAGTGACAAGTGTTGCTGGGGAATCGTAGGAAACAAACGAAAAATGAGGAATAATGTATCGTTAAGATATCCAGCGACCCGTCGTGTGAGGAGACCAACGGGACCAGAACGCCTCTTTTATACGTCGCGGTGCTGAAAAGACTTCCAAAAAGGAAACACGGGTGTATCCTCACTCCTTGGTAAGCCTCCTCGTCTCCTCTCTCCTCGAGATGACGTCCAGGTCACAGGCAGGAGGAGAGAGGAGACGAGGAGAGAGGAGACGAGGAGGCACAAAGCAGAGTAATGAGGAGAGCAGACTGATGAATCCTCTGTAGTCTCTCATGTGGAGGACGGACTCGTTCAGTCCACACTGTCCACACTGTCCACACTGTCCACACTGTCCACACTGTCCACACTGTCCACATTGTCCACAGCGTCCGGCGTCCAGCTGCTCGGAAACACGACTACAGTAATAAATAAATAAACGTGAAGGCGTGATGATGTCATCATGTGTAGCTGCCTATTAACTACTTCCTGTCCCGTTCAGAGACTAAACAAAGTGCTTTAAAGACTCTCAGCAGGAATGTAGATCCGTCTTCATCAGCGGCGGCGGCTTGTTCCGCTGAGTTTCTGCGTCACACGTGTAGTCAGACATGAAGTCACCTGAACAGACCAATCAGGCGTTGGCCACGAAGCACATGTCCCTCTTTAAGTGTATCTGCAGGCCGCTGGCACTGGCGAAGGTCTTGGAGCACTGGACGCAGCGGTACGGTTTCTCTCCCGAGTGCGTGCGCTTGTGTTTCTTCATGGTGTCGCCGTCGCTGAAGGTGCGGCAGCAGTATGGGCAGCTGTACGGACGCTCTCCCGTGTGGATGCGCAGGTGGCGCCGCAGGTTTCCTCTCTGGCTGAAGCTCTTGGAGCAGAAGGTGCAGCGGTGCGGCCTCTCGCCCGTGTGCGTGCGTAGGTGGCGCCGCAGGTCCGCCGACTGCGCGAAGGATTTGCAGCACCAGTCGCAGGCGTAGGTCTTCCTCTTCTGCTCCAGGTGGAGGCGGAGGCTGCCGGCCTGGCTGAACGCCTCGCCGCAGCGGGGGCAGCGATGGACGAGCTCGGGGATGTAACCGGCGGCCGTGACGTCGGCGGCGGCGACCTTCTCCTGACAGGACTTCCTGTTTCGATGAGCTTCCTGTCGGTCTGCGCGCACCACCACCGTCCTGTTTCTGACGCCTTCCTGTGTGGCGTCCGTGTGACCTTCGGGTGCACTCACTTTGTATTCGTCGGGTTCAGTCTTGATGGGAGCGGCGGCCGGCGGGCCCCGGGGCTCCTCGCTGACCGCAGGAAGCTCCACGTGGACTTTAGGGCCCGAGGCGGAGGGAGGGTTCAGGGAGGAGTGAGCAGGAAGAGGTGAGGCTTTCCCAAACGCCTCCTTCAGGGGGTCCGGATCCAGGACCGGGTCCAGGACCGGCTCCCAGGCCTCGGCGGGCTTCTGGTCCCCCGGCGAGAGTACGGGCCCCGGGGACGCCTCGCTCTGGACCGGCAGCAGCTGCACAGAGACGACCTGCTCGTGAGTCGGCTTGGCGGCGGAAGCTGGCGGTGGTCGGGACTGGTTCGGGGGGGAATCGGACTCCTCCGAGCCGGGCCTCGGCTCCGGATCACGGGACGGCTGCTCAGGAGACCCAAAACCAAGACTGGACCTGGTCGACCCTGAAACAACCCAGAACAACACAACAAATAAATGAATGAATAAATAAATGTATATGTATGTATGTATATATGTATTTATTTATGAATTTATTTATTTATGCATGAAACGAGCCGCCGGGAAACGTGCTGAGCTTCTCACCAGCAACATTTTTTATATTATTTTAGCAGCATTTAATGACATATTTATTTATTTATTTATCTATTGAGTCATTTATTTATTTTTATTAAAAATAAAATTTTCATAAATTTGATTTACTTTAGCATTTATTTTGTATTATTTTATATTTATTTTTAGATGTATGTATGTATTCATTTATCAATTTATTTATGCACAATTTTCCCTTTGCACAGCGACAACATATTTCTAATATTATCTTTGCTGCATTTAATGATATTTATTTATTTATTCATTCATCTATCTTTGATTTTGGCAGGTTTCGTCCTCCATAGCCTAGTATGTGATTAATAATATAAATGTGTACAGAATCCCCCTTTAATGCAAACACACAAATGACTGGCAGTCAGCTCAGACTGTAAATAGAAGTTTAATAAAATAAGTTAGTTAGCCAGTAAACTGATTATCTCCTGCCTGGAGAGAATGTCACGCCAGACTCCATGCGATAATCTAGCAATTTAATGTAATCTTGTTTTACATTCAACACAAACCACATGAACATATAATATTTTAATGAATTCTGTAATAATAAATTACAAAGGTAAATTCGGCATATTGTTATATGATCTAAAAAGTAGCGTTTCCTCATTTTTCAGTCGTTAACTCTTATTCCGGAACTCAGCAGATGCTCGGAGGGAAAAGAGGAAGTAACAGTCAATTTGCTACGAAAAGTCTCATTTGCGACATAGCGTCGACCGAGTGGGTTAATGTGACAGGTGCCGAATTTAAAACCGGCTTCTTAACCACACGTAGAGACTTTAAAGTCCGTGTTTTAGTCGCATTTAACGTCAGTTCGCTTTGATCGTGTAAAATGCGCCTGTTTGTCAACGCGGTTTGGAACGCAGCTCGCCTCGGCCCTTACTCAGCCACTCCGTCTCGGCCTCCAGCAGCAGGATGTCCCGCAGCTGCCGCCGGAGGCTGTCGTTCTCCCGCCGGGTCCTGGCCGTCTCTTCCCGGTACTCCGTCACCGTGTCCTCCACCACGTCCAGGATCTCCTTCACCACCGCCGTCAGCCGCTCCGTCAGGTAGGAGCTCAGGAGCTGCACTTTGGTCATCCTGGAACCATAAACAGCTGCTGCGGCTGCATCCACACCGGAAACAGAACAGAACAACAACAAACCAAACCGGAAATCGCTTGAAGCACCGGGGTCCTTCACAATAAAAGGGTTTTCTCAAATATATTAATAAAATATGAGTAAAATATAAATAGAAAATGACCAAAAATATGTTTAAAAAAAATCTGGTCAATGTCTGAAAAATATACATTTTTTCCCCCCAAAATTATTACAGAAATGTGTGGAAAAAATGTCCAAAAATATGTAAAAAAAAAAATATATATATATTTATATATGACAATTGTCCCAAAATGATTAGTAAAATATGAAAATATCCGGAAAATTATAAGTAAAATATGGAAAAAATAAAAGTGAAAAATGTCAGAAAAATATGTGAAAAATATACAAAAAATAAATCCCAAAATGTGTTAAAATATCTGAAAAAAATCAAAAATATCTGAAAAGTATACGAATAATGTCCCAAATATATTAGTTAAATATGTGTATAATAAAAGTGAAAATGACCCAAAATATGTAAAAAAAAAAAAAATGTACTATTGAATTCATATATATTATTTGCAAAGAGTCAAAGCTAACATAGTAGACCTCGCTAGCTGACATTTATCTGCAATATTAGCAAAAAATGACCTTTCCTCAACATGTCCTTTAAGACGTTAGACATTCACTATCTGTTATAAAAACAACATATTTTATATTTTATTTGTATGAAGACTGACATCTGTTGTTACTGTCTACATTATTCAGGCTGTAAAGAAAATCATGAAATCCCCTATTTAAAAAAAAAAATAAAAATGTTTTATATCAATATTTACAATGATGCACAAAGCTTGATGAAATTTAAATGTCTTAAAAATATTATAGAAATTAAAAAAGCAATGTATAAAATGACCATTATTCTAATGTTGCAGTGAGGACATTAATGATGAAATAGATTTGAAATGCATTGTTGTAGTCTTTGACTGTGACCACTGGATGGCAGGAAACACTATTAATACACTCGTTTCATAATGAAACAATTAAATAAAACACATCCTGTCCAATGCAATAGTATATAGATATTAGTGGTTAAAATATGAATAATGTTGGTATTTATTGCTCTTTATTAGAAGATATTTCATGATGAAGGGGTTGATATTGTTTTTATTGATACAGATATTAAACATGAACATCATCATGATTTAAACCTGCCATTAATAATAATACTAATAATAATGATATATGATATTATCGTCAGTGAAGGATGTGGTTGTAGACTGACTGGTGCATTGTTGGGTTTGTGCTCTGTCAGCAGAATCTCAGCAGGTTGGAACAGAATAAGGTGCAGCAGCTCGACCACCGTGAACCAATGCCATACAGGAAACCAGCTCGTCTTCCTCCAAAGTAAGAGTGTTGCTCTCACAAGCTTCTAGGCTCAATATTCAATTTAATATTTTACTAATATATTTGGGACATTTTTATATATTTTTTACACATTTTACTAATATATTTTGGACCATTTTCTGTATATTTTCCACATATGTTTCTGACATTTTTCACTTATATTTTCCACATATTTTACTAATATATTTGGGACATTTTTCGTATATTTTTCACATATTTTACTAATAATTTTCAGATATTTTTCACATAATTTTTGGTATTTTTTTGTATATTTTTCACTTATTTTACTAATCATTTTGGGACTTTTTTGTTTATTTTCCACATATTTTTCTGACTTATTTCACTTGTATTTTTCACGTATTCTACTAATACATTTGAGACATTTTGCGTATATTTGTCACATTTTTGGGAAATTTTTCACATATTTTACTAATAATTTTCAGAAATTTTTCGTATATTTTTCACATATTTTACTAATATATTTTCTGACATTTTTTGTATATTTTCCACATATTTTTCTGACATTTTTCACTTATATTTTTCAGATATTTTACTATTAATTTTGGGACTTTTTTGTTTATTTTTCACATTTTTGGGTCATTTTTCACTTATATTTTACACATATTTTACTAATATATTTGGGACACTTCTTTTCGTATATTTTTCACATATTTTGGACATTTGTCACATATTTTACTAATAATTTTCAGGTAATTTCTTTGTATATTTTTCTGACTTATTTACACATATTTTATTAATAATGTTGCAACATTTTTTGTATATATTGTACATATATTTGGGACATTTGTCACATATTTTATTCATCATTTTACGACATTTTTTTGTATATTTTTCTGACATTTTCACATATATTTTTCAGATATTTTACTAAACTTACTTATTAAATATTCATCTCATTAAATATATAAATGTGCATGTTCGTGTTTTTGAACTCTGCTCACACACAAAGAAAGACACCCCACTGGGCTTTTATTGTGAAAGCTTTTGACAGGCACTGCTTTTAGCTTCAGTGAGCTTCACACTGGTGGAAGATGAAGATGATACTGTGTACACACACACACACACACACACACACACACACCCCTCCCTCCCTGCAGTGAGGAGACAGTGAGCTGCTGCAGCGACGTCTCTGCATCACAACCAACCAGCAGAACCAGAATCAATAGAACAGAAGAGCTGCTGCTGCTCCACTATTTAAACATCTAACCGGCTCCTCTCTCCACCAGCTGTTGTCTGATCTGATCTGACCTGGACCTGGACCTGGACCTGGACCTGGACCTGGACCTAGACCTCCTGCTGCAGAGACACAATGAACAGCAGCCTGCAGCTTCCTGTCCACTAGGACCAGGTAGGGACGGACACCTGTCTCTTGTTTCCCATCATGGTGTGTGTGTGTGTGTGTGTGTGTGTGTGTGTGTATGTGTGTGTGTGTGTGTGTGTGTGTGTGTGTGTGTGTGTGTGTGTGTGTGTGTGTGTGTGTGTGTGTGTGTGTGTGTGTGTGTGTGTGTGTGGAGCATGTGGAGCTTCAGTGGGTGTGTCGGCTGCAGCTCACCTCCATCTGGATGCTGCTGCTGCATCTCTACATGAAGTCAGACATGCTTCAGTGTCTTTAGTAATGGATTGAATATGTGAATGTGCTCTGAAGGCATCACATCCTGCAGATCTGCTTTCTGCTGCTTCAGCCCAAAACATGACATCTATTCTTCTGATGTTTCACTACGCCAGCAGAAACAATCAGTATTCTGGTGTCGTATATGTAATTTAAACTGTTGGCTTCGTTCCCCAGAAAAACACAGAGTTCTAGATGACTGATCCGTCTGGTGACGTTCATGTCATGTCCTCCTTCCAGGAGGGAAGAACGGAGGATATGAAATATGAATCAGAAACACATGATGGATTCAAATGTCTTGTTTTATCTGACAGAAGATATTAAAGAGAAAAGAGCGGCAGATCCTCAGTGTGGAGACGCTTTAACCTGCAGATAGATTATAATAATAATAATAATAATAATAACAATAATAATAATAATAATAATAATAATAAATAGATCCTCAGTGTTGCTCTAACCTGCAGATAGAAACAGTGTTTTTATCTGATAAATGTCTTCATGTTGGACATAATATTGTCCAGAAACCCTCACAGGTGCTGCATTTAGCATAACACATAAGCTCAAATCATAACATGGTAAACTCAAGGCCACTACAACCTTTGAAAGATCGGTTGTGTGAACGCGTTAAAGAAATTAGTGACGTTAAAAGAATTTGCATTAACGCGTTATTATCACGTTAACTTTGACAAAAAAATAGTTTCACATTGTACATAAAAACTGCTCAAAAATAATGTCAAATGTGAAAATATTAGTGAAAAATGTCAGAAAATATACAAAATAAATTAAGTTATTAGAGAAATATGTGAAAAATATACAAAAAAATATGCAAAAAATTCCCAAATATATTAGAAAAATATATGAAAAAATATGTTAAAAATGTCCAAAATATGTTAAAAATATCCAAAAATTATTAGTAAAATATTGGAGAAATATAAGTGAAAGATGTCAGAGAAATATGTGAAAAATATGCGAAAAATATAAATAAATAAATAGAGAGATAAAATAAGTGACAGCAGTCTGATGATGCTGATGATAATGATATTGATGAAGATGAGCTGACTCAGTTGGCAGGATGAAGATCTGCACCGTGGACACAAAACACAGACGACAGATTAATTTACCTTCAAAGCAGCAAAGCAGATCCTTTTAATCAGAGCTGGAATGTGACTAAGTACATTTACTCAAGTACACAGTCGAGGTACTTGTACTTTACTAAAGTCACTTTCTACTTTTACTTCTCTACATTTATCTGACAGCTTTAGTTACTTTATACATTAAGATTTTTAAATGAAAAAAAAACATGAAGAGTTTATAAAATCTGATGTTTGATTATAAATTAAACCCCCCAACATTTTATACATTTTATATAAGTACAGCTGAAACTATTAGTCCATTAATCAATAAATCGATTTCCCTTTTAATAATGTCAATAATAAGTATTTTTCACTTATATTTCCCACATATTTTATTAATAATTTTTGGACATTTTTAGTTTATTTTCCACATAATTTTTAGACATTTTTCACATATGTTATTAATAATTTAATAATTCTTAGAATTTTTTTCACATATTTCTGGACATTTTTCTCTTATATTTTTCATACATTTTACTAATAATTTTTTTAAGATTTTGTATATTTTCTGTGTATTTTTGGACATTTTTCGTATATTATTCACATATTTTATTAATAATGTTGGGACATTTTTTGCTTATATTTCTCCCATATTTTATTAATAATTTTGGATATTTTATATTCACATATTATACTAATATATTTTGGACATTTTTAGTTTATTTTTCACATATTTTTTGTCATTTTTCACATATGTTATTAATAATTTAATAATTCTTAGACATTTCTTCACATATTTCTGGACAATTTTTCTCTTATATTTTTCACACATTTTACTAATAATTTTTAAAGTTTTTTGTATATTTTCTGTGTATTTTTTTCACATATTTTACTAATAATAGTTTTCGGACATTTTTAGAATATTATTCACATTTTTCACATATTTTTCATTTATTTCATGTTATACAAATATATTTGGGACATTTTCAGACATTTTTCACATATTTTACTAATAATTTGGGGAATTTTTTTGTCAATTTTTCTGACATTTTTCACATATTTTATTAATATATTTAATATATTTTAAAGTATCTTTCTGAACGTGTGAAGGACACCACAGAAGAAGTTACCGTGAAAAATCAGATTTTAACAGTAACTGATTAGAGACTGTGGATGCTGAAATCGGTATTGAAATATATATATATATATATATATATATATATTTATATATCCAAGTTAAAGAGGTCAAACTGATGAAGATTCTGAAAGTGACCTTCTGCTAAACAAGTTGACATCAGATCTGTGTGTAACATGTTGTGTATAATAGTATAATAGTGTGTGAGAGTTTTATTTTAACGTCTTCCGGCTGGTTGTTCGGTGATTTAAACTCTGTGAGTTAAACTCTGTGAGTTATACGACGGAATAACTCTGATTACTGGAAAAGTTCTTTATTTGTCATAAAGCTCAACAACTACAGAGAAGCAGGCGCCAACGATGAAATAAAAGAAAAACACGAAAGAAAAAATGAAGACATAAAACATAAAATAGTGCAAAAATGAATCATATAATTTATTATATAAAATTGAAAAAATATATATATATATATATAAAATATAAAATAATATAAACATAAAATAAAAAATAAAATATTATATTTAAAGTTGATTTGTACTCTTTCACTTTTAGGACTCAATAATAATCAAAAACATGAATCGCTTGTTGTAATTTCTTTTAATTAAATGGCTGAATATTGTGCGATAAAATGGAAGAAGATTTATAAAAACAGCTAAAACCTTTGAGCAGGTTATTACAGCAGGTTCATTCAAAATATAAACAGTAGTTAGATTTAATTAAGGCTGTATTTAAATAATTAAATACAATTTTGTAATTTAATTTAATTCAATTTAATTTAATTTAATCATTATTAATTATAATTATTAAATGAATTAATAAAAAATACAAATACTGATACGTGCCAATAAATGTATTATTCTTTCTTTAAATTACTGTTTAAAATTATTTCTAAAAATACAGTCTGTATGTTTTTTTTTCCTCCATAAACTGACTAAATAAGTTGATAAATGTGTGTTAAATATGAATATAATACGGGACAGTAAAACTGTCGTGAAGCTGCAGCTCTCAGACAGACAGACTGATGATATAATATTAGTATTTAATAATAACTGAAGTGAACACAGAGAGGTGGAGAGGTGGAGAGGTGGAGAGATGGAGAGGTGGAGTCATTCCGCTGCTGCAGATATAATATTAGTATTTAATAATAACTGGTTGGAAACAGAGAGAGATGGAGAGATGGAGAGATGGAGAGATGGAGAGGAGGTGGAGACATTCGGCCGCTGCAGAGCTGAAAAGCCTCTTTAGGCTTTAATGGCTTCTTCTTCTCTTCCTGCTCGTCCTCCCCGCTGACGTTAATCTGCCACTTACTGAGAGCAGAAGAAGAAGAAGGAGGCCTTAAGCGGCAGCGGCGGGTTAATGGATGTTTAGACCCCGACCTCCTTAAATCCCCTCATTAAACACCTTCCACCTTTAATCCTGCTGCTCTCAACCACCGCCACAAGAAACTTTAACTCATCTCCAACTTTACAGAAACACCATCAGAGCTGTGGATCCACTCACACACACTTCATCCTGATTATCTCACATTATTATCTGCTCTAAATGTTCATGAAGGAGATTTAAGTATTTAATACTCTTATCAACATGAGAGGGGACACTTTGACAAATGGTTGGACAGTTTCTCCTGTAAGGTCAGAGCGTTATTTAACCTTCAGAGCGTTATTTATTCTCCTTCATGACCAGCTAGTATGACATGGTTCTAGTAGTAGTAGTAGTAGTAGTAGTACCATGGTTGGTACCGACGGCTTCAGTAGTTTTTGGGCAACCGTCAGACTATTATTCTGATATTTTTCTGACTTTTTTGGACTTTTTTTTTAACTTATTTTCCGGAATGTTTTGGACTTTTTCCGGACATTTTGGGGACTTTTTTTCTGACTTTTTTTCTGATTTTTTTTCTGACTTTTTGGACAACTTGCAGGCTATTATTCAGATATTTTTCTGACTTTTTCATTTTATTTTTCATTTTTTTGACTTTTTTTTCAGACATTTTCAGACAATTTTCAGACTTATTTTTCAGACTTTTTAAAAACATTTTTTTTTTTTTACTTTTTTGGGACTTTCTTTCAGACTTTTCTTCTTACAATTTTTTGACTTTTTTGGGGCATTTTTTGAAAATTTTGCAGGCTATTATATCGACATTTTTCTAACTTTTTTCGGACATTTTTCAGACTTTTATTCTGATATTTTTCAGACTTTTTTCTAACATTTCTTGACTTTTTTTCTGACATTTTCAGATATTTTTCAGACTTATTTTTTGGACTTTTTTTCAGACATTTTTTCTAAGCATTTTTTCTAAGCATTTTTTGACGGTTTTTCCTCGACAATATTTAGCGTAAGTTTGGAGCGTTATTTAACCTCCTTCATGACGAGCTGTCACTACGTCGCTGTCGTGTTCTTTTAAACCTTCTTTCGGTGATCTACCATGTGAATAGATGATAAAACCTACTAGTGGGTGTAGTAGGCCCTTACTGACCCACATCTATGGGGCTGATAACTGATAACGCCTCTTTAATGAGCTGATAACGGTCTAATCAGCTGATAATCAGCAGAAGTTACAGGACTGAGAGCAGGTTGGTTCAACAAAAGAAGAAGAAGAAAGTTTCTGTTTCCTGGAGCATAAAATATAAATAAACAGGTCCGTGTGTATATATTTATATAATATATATATATATCTATATATAGTAGAGCTGTGTGGGCTGATAGAAGGTTGTTGGTGTGTGGCAGTGAGTCAACAGACTGCTGGTCTGTGTAGGTGGACGTGAGCTCAGTCAGTGTTGGTTTAAAGTCTCACTGATGGACACATATATTAAATATATATTAAATATATATATCACTGAAACACAACACGACTATTAATTAGCTATTAACAGTCTGTAACAGTAATTATACTTTAGTAGTTAAAGCAGAATCCTGCAGTGATTTAGTGCTGCACCAACACACAGACAGACGACTCATCAGCAGCAGGGGAATGTAACTAAGTACAAATCTGAAGTACTTGTACTTTGATTTCCAATCCACTGTGTACTTCTACTCCACTACATTAATCTGACAGCTAGTTACTTTACACATTAATAGTTTTACACACAAAACGTATGAAGAGTTTATGAAATCTGAGTGAAATAAGTACAGCTGAAACTATTAGTTCATTAATCAATTAATTGATTTTCCTTTTAATAATGTTAATAATAGGCTTTTCTTTCACTTATATTTTCCACATATTTTACAACTATATTTGGGACAGTTTTAGTATATTTTTCACATAATTTATTAATAATCTTTAAACTTTTTGGATATGTTTCACATAATTTTTGACATTTTTCACTGATATTTTCACATATTTTACTAATATATTTGGGGCATTTTTCGTATTTTATTTTTTTTTACATATTTTTGGACATTTTTTGCATATTTTACTAATAGTTTTGGATAGTTTTTGAGTATATGTTTCACATATTTGTTGAACATTTTTCACTTATAGTTTCCACTTATTAAATTAATATATTTGGGACATTTTTAGTATATTTTTCACATATTTTATTAATCATTTTTTAGTCTTTTCCGATATGTTTCACATATTTTTGGAAATTTTTCACTTATATATTGCATATATTTTACTAATATATTTTGGGAGATTTTTTATTATTTTTCTGTAATTTTTTAATATTTTTCCTCAGTGCTGGAATGTAACTAAGTACATTTACTTGCTTAAGTTACTTTATGCATTAAGATGTGTACAATAATAATAATGTTTTATTATTATTATTATTATTATTATTATTATTATTATTATTATTTTGTTTTAATTCTAATAATAATGTTAATAATAGGCATTATTCACTTATATTTTCCACATATTATACTAATATATTTGGGACTTTTTTTATGTTTTGTTATAAATTAAACTCCCCAACAGTTTATATAACATATATACAGCCGAAAATATTAGTTCAATAATCAATTAGTCGATTGACCGAAAATGAAGGTGAAACTACCTGAAGTCATTTTTCATGTAAAAATATTTGATGGTTCCAGATTTAATAATGTTAATAATGTAAATAATGTTAATAATTGTAATAATGTTAATAATGTAAATAATGTACAATAATGTACAATAATAAATATATACATACATTTACATAAAGCAGCACATTAGATACTTGATGAATCTCCCTTTAAGGTTCATTTAGAACAGATAAAAGATGTGTGATTAATCACGATTAACTATGGACAATCGTGATTAATCTTAATTAAATATTTTGGTTTGACAGCCCTAATATAATATAATATAATATAATATATGTTTATTTATCTCCAGGAATCTTTGTGTAAAGTGAAGCTATTATTTTGAATAATAAAATATCATTATTTATGAACACATATGTAATGATTTTCTTATGTAATCATTTAAATAGAGAGTAAATGAAGGGTTTCTTGTTCTCAGTGAGTCGTAGTGAGTCGTATGGTCGTGCTGCAGCAGAGGAGAGTTTCTCCTGCAGCAGTCCTCCTCCTCTCTCTCTGCTGCAGCTCTGCAGCTCTTCCTACATCTCATCTCATCCATCTGCTATCTCTTCATCATTCATTAATAAATAAATGACTGTGACTGTGATGTGTTCAGTGCGTTGATGTGATGAGACGTCAGAGAGCATCAGTGAGGATGTGATGAACAGATCAGAGATGATGTGAGTGACAGTCTGCAGAGTTTAGTAGAGATCCGTGCTGCAGCAGCAGCGACGCTCTGAATGCTGTAAAGACTCGATCGATGACTCCTACTGTCCCCACCCCCCCAGGACCAAACGCTGCGGCGCTGCTTCAGCTGACAAATGCAGTCTTTTGTTACAGAACAACTCTTTCTGGTCCTCTGAGTGTTCCAGCCGGCTGAAGCTCTGAGCTGCAGACTCTGTTAAAACACGTCACGTTAACATCAGACAGCAGTCACTATCTAGAGGTCATGATGGAGTCATACTACTACTCCTGAAGAACTCAGATATTCTACTGAAAGACCCGCTCCAGTCTTTGATATTAAATATGGATCATTTCCTCACTAAGTTGATCACTGTTAGAAAAACAGCCCCAAACAAGTGACCTCACAGCGACCACGATATGAGAGAGAGAGGCCACTTCATCACTTCATTTACACCGATCGGCCGTAACATTCAGACCACCGACAGGTGAATTATCTGGTTACCATGGCGCCTGGCAGTGGGGGGGCTGGGGGGGTGATATGTTAGACAGCTAGTGAACATTTTGAACTTTGTGTTGGAAGCAGAAGAAATGGGCCAGCGTAAGGAGGGCCAGCGTAGGGAGGGCCAGCATATGGTACGTGTCCACAGGGGCGTTTTTTATCGTGAGGGGACGCGATGCTTCGCAGCGTTGGACGCTTGGTGGGCTGTCCCTAGAAACAAGGCACTCGACTCCTGATTGGACGAACGCTTTCCCGCCGTTGGCTGCTGTTCCCAGCTTTCAAACCGGAACCAGTCTGGAGGCTCGTTTGGAAACTTTCTTCTCTTATTTCACGTCAATAGTTCACTGAAATGTGTTTCTGAAAACATTTGAGGAGAGAAATAATCCATGTTGATGAATCTGTCTTTATTTTGGATCAACAACGTTTATTTTAAAAGATCCTCGGGGGTTTGGAGAGGCGGCAAGTCGCGTCAGACGCCTGTGATTTACATAAAGTAGACGAGCCCTCAACTTTATACAAATGAGGAGCGGGCGTCGTGACGCCTAGTCTCTCGAATCGCGACGCCATGCTACCAGAATGCATTGCACGGCTGCGTACATAGACAATGAATGGGGAGTGTGGAAAGCACAGAGGCTGTGGACACGGACCGTTATGTGAGCGACTTTGAGGAGGGCCAGATAGTGCTGGCTAGACGACCGGGTCAGAGCATCTCCAGAACTGCAGCTCTTGTGGGATGTTCCCGGTCTGCAGTGGTCAGGACCTACCAAAAGAGGTCCAAGGAAGGAGAACCGGTGAACCGGTGACAGGGTCAGACCTGAGGCTCATTGATGCACATGGGGAGCGAAGGCTGGCCCGTGTTGTCTGATCCAACAGAAGAGCTACTGGAGCTCAAACTGCTGAAAGAGTTAATGCTGGTTCTGATAGAAAGATGTCAGAACACACAGTGAGGAGCAGTTTGTTGGTATGGGGACCGGTCAGGGTGACCTGATGGGGACCGGTCAGGG
>JAUPFX010000015.1:1177564-1297564 GCA_036937225.1 Sebastes paucispinis | reverse complement strand
ACGTTGTGATGACGTTGTAATGACGTTGTAATGACGTACGGACGTTGTGATGACGTTGTGATGACGTTGTGATGACGTTGTGATGACGTTGTGTTGACGTTGTAATGACGTTGTGATGACGTGTTGACGTTGTGATGACGTTGTGTTGACGTTGTAATGATGTTGTGATGACGTGTTGACGTTGTGATGACGTTGTGTTGACGTTGTAATGACGTTGTGATGACGTTGTAATGACGTTGTGATGACGTTGTGTTGACGTTGTAATGACGTTGTGATGACGTGTTGACGTTGTGATGACGTTGTGTTGACGTTGTAATGACGTTGTGATGACGTTGTACGGACGTTGTGATGACGTTGTAATGACGTTGTGATGACTTTGTGATGACGTTGTGATGACGTTGTAATGACGTTGTACGGACGTTGTGATGACGTTGTAATGCTGTAGCTGCCAGAGAGATAAAATGTCTCCAGAGACTTTAGAGTCCTTTTTAAAGTGGATCTGTCACAGTCAGTCATCTCTTATTTATCCATTCACTGAGCACAAAGGTCCATTTACTGAATACAAACAGTGTTTTAGTGGAATAGTTGAAACGTCCTCAGCTCTACAGCCGACTAATGCAGCTTCAGACAGAGCTCCTTTTTATTCTTGTTCACATACAGACATTTTTCCATTTCTTCTATTTTTGTTTTAATGTACCACCAGTTGTTGGAAGAAGTATTTAGGTTGTTTACTGCAGTAAAAGTACTAATACCCCTCTGTGATGAAAATACTGTTTCAAAGAAAAGTCCTGCATTGAAAACCTGAAGTAAAACTATGTGATCAGTTAAATATACTTAAAGTATAAGTACTGATGTGTCAGTGGAATGTTCCCCGTCTGTGTTTTACTATTATATCTGCCAAAATCAAAAATAAATAAATAAATAAATATGTAATTAAATGAAGCAAAAATAATATTACAAATAAATGTAGCCATTAATTAATTGATAACATGTGACAAATTAATATTTCTGTTTTGGTCTTTATTTATTTATCTTTGTATTAATTCCTTTATTTATTCACTGTTCTGTTTCATTTTCCCTTTTATTGATTTATGTATTTATTTTTCATTCATTTTTAAATGTATTTATTTACGCATTTATTCTTTATTTATTTTTATTTATGCATTTTTTATTTATTTATTTATTATTTATTTCATGTTTATTTATTTATGCATTTTTTATTTATGTTTGTTTATTTTTTTATTTTTTTTATTTTTTTATTATTTATTTTATATTTATTTTTAAATGTCAATATGTATTTATGTATTTTTTTATCAAACAGAAGAGTAAATAAATAAGGGAATTAATACAAAAATAAATAAACAAAGAACAGAACAGAAATATAAATTTATGTCATATTTTATCAATTCATTAATGACTTCATTTATTTTTTATATTATTTATTTACATTTAATGATATATTTATTTATTTATTTTTGGATATATTTTTTATTGATATATGTATTTATTTTTGAATTTAATTAAATGTATTTATTTACTTATCTTTGCATTTACTTATTATTTATTTTTTAACGTATATATTTATTTTTTTATTTTTTTTATTAAACAGAAGAGTAAATAAATAAGGGAATTAATACAAAGATAAATAAATAAAGAACAGAACAGAAATATCAATTTATGTCACATTTATCAATTAACTAATGGCTACATTTATTTTTAATATTATTTATGCTGCATTTATTTTTTGTTTTATTTTTTATTTTATTTTCTATATTTATTTTTAAATATATATATTTATATATTTATTTAATTATTCATTTGTCATTATTTAATGATATATTTATATATTTATTTATTGAGTCATTTATTTATTTATTTATTCAATATTTTTTATTTTGGCAGGTTCTGGCCTCCATAGTTTCTGGATTATTATTACCGCTGCATTAATGTGTGTGTTGCATTTGAACTCCTTTATATCCTGTTGGCTGGTTTCAGTTAAAGTAGTTTAGTAGTATATAAAATAGAAATACTTAATGTAGTTAAGTAAATGTACTTAGTTACATTCCACCACGTTAAACATCAGTGACTTTCTGTCTTCTTTCTGTCTTCTTTCTGTCTCCAGTGATTTTAAAATCCTGATTAAAATGGCCACACCGACTTCACGACCACACCCGACACCGACCCGACGCCACCCGACACCGCTCTCCCTCCGACTTCCTGAAGCACTATCGTTCTCAAGCGCCTGCACCGGATGAAAAACTAAGTCTGTTCCTGTTGTTTGCTGTTGTTTCTCACTGCACGACGAGCATGATCCGCCTGGCGCTCTACCTCCGACACCCTCCGACTCCGACACCCACCGACACCCACCGACACCGAGGAAAGGATGGATCACATGATGCTCATTTCATTCTGTGGTAGCAGCTTATCTCCTCCTTCAGACCGCTCTCCGTTGTCATGGAAATGGACGTCTGTCTCTATGGAAACGGGATTATTCAGACCTCTAAGTGAGTCGACAGGTCCAGTGATGGTCACGCTGGGTTTCCACCTTCTTGATGCCAAATAATGAGAAACTTGGTGTTTATCTGAGACGCTGCTGCCGGTTCGACCGGCCGGCAGAGTCTTTGTGCTGTGAGAGGGACTCGTGTTTCGTTCTCCAGCTGTTCCTGTTGCTGTGATTGGAGGATGGACGTGGCCCTGGACGTGGATGTGGATGTGGACATGGACGTGAACGTGAACGTGGACGTGGACATGAACGTGGACGCTCACGATGCTGCTGAAGTCCTGATGTCACTTCTTATCTAGCTGCTGGTTCACAACAAAGTCAGGTTTTCTTTCAATTCTTCTGGGTTTCACTCTCCATATTCTAATAGATGATCTAAAACAGACATGTTAGTTAACGGGTAAATCTGCTGATATCTGCTGCTCGTGCTCCACGTTCAGACCCAAACCAGCACAGAGCTATAACAACACTAATATACAGTTTCATCAGTAATTCACTAAACCAGCTGTAGTATATATCAACCAACAGGAGGAAATAGGGACTTTGTCTGGGACTATTTTCAGCGGCGGATGAATCCTCGTGTGGTGCTGTAGTGAGTGTTAGTGTGAGCAGGACGGTGTGTTAGTGTGAGCAGGACGGTGTGTTAGTGTGAGCAGGACGGTGTGTTAGTGTGAGCAGGACGGTGTGTTAGTGGGACTGAGTCAGAGTAAACTACAGTGTGTGTTCATGGTGATGAAGGAACATGTCACCCATATTTTACTACTTATTTTTGGACATGTTTCACCTATTTTACTAATGATTTTCAGATGTTTTTTCACATATCTCTTGGACATTTTTCACTAATGTTTTCCACATATATAACTAAAAATGTTAGCATCTTTTTGACATTTTTTTCCATTTTTTTTCACCTATTTACCAATAATTTTAGCATATTTTTCACATATTTTTCAAATTATTTTTGGATATTTTTTGGACATTTTTCAATAAAGTTTTTCACATTTTACTGATAATTTTAGCATATTTTTTTTTTGCCATTTTTGACAATGTTTTTCACCTATTTACTAATAATGTTCAGATATTTTTCACAGATTTTTCTGGGGTTTTTTGGACACTTTTCACATATTTTTCAAATTATTTTTCAGATATTTTTTTGGATATTTTTCAGACATTTTTCACTTTTTTTCAGATATTTTTAAACATATTTTTCACATTTTCCGGACATTTTACACCTTTTTCCTCACATGTTTTACTAATAATTTTATTATGATTATATAATAAAATATAATTATATTTTTCATGAGTAAAATATGTGAAAAATGTTCCAAAAATTATTAGTCAAATATGTGAATAATATAACAAACAACAAAAATAAGGGAAAAAGTCTGAAAAGAGAGAAGCAATAGAGAGAAAGCTAGAAAGAGAATCAGGCTGTGAAACACACACTGTACTTGTTAGTAGATATATCCACTGCTGGTTTGAGTCTGATCATGTGATTTAATGACTAGATGAAAAAACAACTGTCCTTATTTAAACGTATGAAGTGAGCCACACGACGAACCAGAAAGATGAACTGGAAGCAGCTGGTTCTGACCGGCTGGCGTTCATCACCTCGTCATCGTCCAGTCAGCGTTTTGTCTTTACCGTGTGCCGACGGACGCCGGCTGGACCGACCGGTTGGAACTCTGAGGAAATAAGCTGCTGTTATGGAACTGAATCATCTCTTATAACCTGTGCATGTTTACACTATTTATTACAGAAGACTCTAGCCTCATTTAGCCGGAGCGCTGACTGAGTAGCACTTTGTACATAAATAATATGGGAAACTGTAATATGTCCGCCCGCTAAAGATGTCCCCCTTCTTCCTCCGTAGACACGTAGACGCTTCACGGTGATACGTCAACGTGGGCGCCATATTGGACCTGGCGAGACTGGCCTGTAACCCGTTATACATGTTAAAACTTTACAGTCTCTTTAGCATGACTCCTCGTAGATCAGAAACGTTTGAATATAAAACGACTCGTTGAGAAATGGAGACGTTATAGAACTTTTTATCCCCCTTCACTTGTTGTTTGTTATATTTTTCACATATTTTATTAATCATTTTTGGAACATTTTTCACATATTTTACTAATATTTTACTTCTGAAAAATATCATTATATTTTATTATATAATCATAATATAATCGTTAGTAAAACGTGAGGAAAAAGGTGTAAAATGTCCAGATAATATGTGAAAAATATCTGAGGATTATTAGAAAAATAGGTGAAAAAATGTCAAAGATATGCTAAAATTATTAAAATATGTGAAGAACCTTCCTGACAAATGTCCAAAAAATCATTGAAAAATAGGTGAAAAGTGTCCAAAACAAATCCGAAAAATATCCCAAAAATATGTGAAAAATATCCAAAAAACTATTAGTAAATAGGAGAACAATAATTGTCAAAAATGTCCAGAAGATATGCTAAAATTATTAGTAAAATATGTGAAAAACCTTCCTGAAAAATTTCAAAAAAATCATTGAAAAATAGGTGAAATGTGTCGAAAACAAATCAGAAAAATATCCAGAAATGTGTGAAAAATATCCAGAAATGATGAATAAGTAGGAGACAGAAGTATAAATGAAATGTGTTGAGAAATGTCGATGTTATAATGCTTTTTATCCAGAAAGACGGCAGCTCCTCTGTTCACTAGTATAGGGTTACGTCTCAGTCTCGCCTGGTCCAATATGGCGTGCATGTTGAGGTACGATCCAGGTGTCAGTGCGGCGTCTACGCTTCTTCCCTTCGTCATAACTGACCGACAAATATCTCGCCGCCAAAAATGCACATTGGTGTTTTCTCTAGAGGACGTCGCTGCTGTGAAGATAAACCTGGTGAGAGGTCAGAGGTCAGGTGAGGTCAGGTGAGGTCAGGTGACCCCTCCTGTCCTGTATGTAGCATGCCTGTTTACTAACCACATTATGCAACACGATGGTCCCGGCTCCATGTCGACAGCTTCCCTGAGTCGCGTCCGTCCTGGTACGCAGTCTCGTACGGACTTTGCTTGCGCTACCTCTCAGAGCTGCTACAGTGTTCCGCCGCCTCACGTTGTTCCACTCTGATGGTTTTAACCGACTGTTAACTCTCTCGTATCGTTTGTGTGTTTCTGCTGTTTGTATTTCACTGACTAACCATGTAGTTCTGATATTCATGTGCAGAGTTTTAATGGTGAACACCTTCACGCTGCTCTACACCGTTATCTCTTATTCAGCTGGCACAAGTTCTGGACATAGAACAACTCCTATATTTAATATATAATATATATATATATATATATACTAGGGCTGGGACGATTCACCTATCACGATACTCAGGTGGCGGTTCGATATGTATTGCGATTTTTAAGTCCAATCCAAATTTATTTATAAAGCACATTTAAAAACAACCAAAGTGCTACACAATTATACATAAAATAAAACATAAAACAACACAATAAAACCATAACACTGATTCAAAACCAACAGGACATTCAAATAATAAAAGCATCGAGACCAATAGGAAAGAAAAAAGATTAAAAAAAAGCATAGACAAGGAATAAAAGTATGTTTTGAGGTTTGATTTAAACCGGATAGCTCTACAGTTGTAGCGTTGGCCCATTTGACCGCGGAGACAAGCGCGACGGCCGGCTCCACCGCCACGTTACCGCCATACCATAACGTTACCACCATACCATAACGTTACCTCCATACCATAACGTTACCGCCATACAATAACGTCACCACCATACCATAACGTTACCACCACACCATAACGTTACCACCATACCATAACGTTACCTCCATACCATAACGTTACCTCCATACCATAACGTTACCGCCATACAATAATGTTACCACCATACCATAACGTTACCTCCATACCATAACGTTACCTCCATACCATAACGTTACCGCCATACAATAATGTTACCACCATACCATAACGTTACCACCATACCATACCATAACGTTACCACCATACCATAACGTTACCGCCATACAATAACGTTACCACCATACCATAACGTTACCACCATACCATACCATAACGTTACCACCATACCATAACGTTACCTCCATACCATAACGTTACCACCATACCATACCATAACGTTACCACCATACCATAACGTTACCACCATACCATAACGTTACCTCCATACCATAACGTTACCACCATACCATAACGTTACCACCATACCATAACGTTACCACCATACCATAACGTTACCACCATACCATAACGTTACCTCCATACCATAACGTTACCACCATACCATAACGTTACCTGCTAATTATTTTGCTCTTTTTTGGGATATTTTTGGACATTTATCAGACTTTTTTTCGGAAATATTCCAGACATTTTTCAGAATTCTATTCAAACATATCGGCCTTTTTTTGGACATTTTTTTGGCCATATTTTGGACATACTTTAGCATTTTTTCCGGACATATTTCAGCCTTTTTAAGATTTCTTTTTGAACGTTTTGTTTTTTTTCAGCCTTTGTTCAGACTTATTTTGTCCTTTTTTAGAAGTCAGCATGCAGCTTTAGCTCTGCTCTGGCTAGCTCTGCTTTTCCTGTCAATGTGTGAAACCCAAAGTGTTTCCATCCTTTACTGGATGTGTAGTGTTAACCACGCTGGATTTAACATGTGAGGGTGCAGGTCGTATCCACGACGACCCTCCAACGTTTTACACTCTCTGAGGTTTGTTTTGGTTGATGGATACGGAACGGATATGACGTCACGTTACTCAGACTACCACAATAAAAGATATGACGTCACGTTACTCAGACTACCACAATAAAAGCGGGAACTTCCTTCTAAAACAAAAAAATCGCAATAAATACAGTAGGTGAATCGATTTTTTTCCCACCCCTAATTTATATATATATATATAGATACAGTATGTATCTATATCTATAAGACACGAAGAAACAGACAGTTCTGAGGAAGATTTTTGGTATTCAGAGATAAATATGAGCACAGAGCCGAGCTGTTACTTTTTATATGAAACTCAAACGACGATTCAAACGCATGAAATAATTAAATATTTAATCTGTAACGCTCAAAGAAAACTCCATAAAAAGCACAAAATAAACGGTATGAAACCCGACACACGTCACGGAGAAGAAAACAAAAAGGTGGTAAATTCATTGAAATTATTAATTAAACTTCGATAATAGTTTATTTTAAAAACAATTCCTTAAAGGTTTACATAATCATTAACAAATACTTAAATGTTATAATGTGTTCAACAAGAAACTGTTAAAATAATAATATAATTTTATTGTTTGTTAATAGTTAAAAAAACAACTATTAACTACATTTTAATTAATTATCAGTTTACCATTAATAAATTATTGTCATTATGAACAAAACAAAAAGACTAATTGTGCGCTCAAATTGGATTTGATTCATTTTTGTTCTGATGTTGGACAGAAATACGTGGATATAATCCAGATTGCACCTGTTCTAATGTCAATATGTTTGATGCTCATAATTTAGAGAATTCTAAATATATTTATTATTTAATTAATCTTATTTATTTATTATTCTAGTAAATATAATATTAGAGGAGAAGTTTATTCTAAAGTGTAAAAGCTGGAAGTCTTGTGCAGAACTTGTCGTTTCTCGATGCTGCATCCTGTGAAGACGTTCATTTACTTTCCTCTCGTGTTTATTTCCTGTTTATCATTTTCTTTTGTAAACGCTCTTTTCACACCTGATTATTAATGCTCTTTGTATTTTTATATTTCTATTGCCATTCTCTGGATCTCTTTTTGTATTGACATGAATAATCTGGTGTTTGTAACGCTCAGTATTTAAACTGCTTCCTGCTTGCTCTTTCTGAACGGGCGCTGTTAGCATGAGTAGACTTCATTATGTCTCTTATTATTATTATTATGATTATTAATATCTCCTGACACCGGACTCTCTTTGTGCCTGTGCATGCCTTAACTTGACTGCTTTATGAAGCATACTGAATGAGTAACACAGTACATTTATCCAACACACTGTTGATCTACTGCTGTTGAGTATATTTGATGATGTTTGAAGGGAATAAATCCCGTTAATATGACCTCCTCCTCGTCTGCAGGCTCGTCTGTCCATCTGAGGATCAATCATGTGACACATTAACTCATACACATCAAACTCATGTTGGTACGATGACAGGCGTCACTTCCTCCGTATATCACAGCCCTGGATAGAAAACAAGGTCATAACAGATATGATGTATTAATATATCAGCCGCGGTAAAGAACGACAGCCAATAGAGAACCGAGCTGACCGAAGCAGGAAGTCGCCGTCACGGCGGCCGCGGCTAACGCTTACATAATATACTTTGGATTTTTTGCATTTTTTTGACATACTATACTGTCAATCTTTTGCATTTGTTTTTACATGTTATACTGTGACTTTTTAGCATTTATTTCGACATAATATACTGTGTTTATTTTGCCTTTTTTCCAACATGCTATACTCTGACTTCTTTGCCATTTTTTTTACATAATATACTGTGACTTTTTTACCTTTTCTTCGACATACTATACAAACTAAATTTTGACCGGCTGTCAGCGTTTCAGCGGTTCGGTTGTATTTTGCGTATTCTTTCCCTGCTGTTAGTTAGTTGTTGGCTTTTTTCACATAACTAATGAGTGTAAATGTAGATTGTATGGATCCAGTAGTGTAGGTGAAATGTTAAACATTGCACCTTTAAAGCAATAGAGAAACAAGCTGACGCAAGAAGGAAGGACAACCACCGTCGTCATGGCGGCCGCGGCTAATGCATGAGCTAATGCTAAACGTGGAGCATGAAGTAGCAGTGAGATGGAGCTCAGAGATGGAGGAGCAACGTGTTTATTAGTGTTTATTTAACGTGTCTCCATGACTTCATCCGTCCATCCTTCATCAATGTTCAGTTCAAAGTAAAAGCTAACATCACTTTGGCTACGTTCCAAATCGCATACTTTTTCTTTTTACTTCTAGTACGTACTGCAGCTGCCCTTACAAAGTACGTACTGTTTCATGCAGTACGCATACTACTCATAACATTGCACCTTGACATCCTGGTATTTTGTTGGCATACTGTAATTTGACCTTCTAGTATTGGGACGTACTAAATCTCTTTCTGGCATACTAAATAGTAGGGTAGTATGGGTATTGGAACACACAGTACTTACTAAAGGCACAATGTTATGCATACTGCATGCAACACTACACAGCTGCAGTATGCACTAAAAGTAAAAAGAAAAAGTATGCGATTTGGAGCGCACCCTAATTCTTCCCGCCCGTCGTCGGCCATGTTGGTTTACACTAAAGTCCCGTTTGATCGCCAGAGATTTAGAGAGACGTCCCGTTTTTTTTCTGTGGGGACTCTTGTTGCTGTGCCGTCACTCTCTCTCCAGGAGCACCAGAACGTTACCGTTAACCAACGGGACCAGGTTAGACCGCTACGCCGCTGGAGACGGCTGGAGAACGCTAGCTAGCTAGCTAACGCCTGCTCTCCTCCCGGTGAAGTCGTCTCCTGGCGGCGAGGAGTGAGGCAGAGCGACCGTGACCCGGCGCCGTCCTCTGTTGGACTCATTTCCTGTATCGTTACACTGCTAGCGCTAGCCTCCAGTCTTTCATTTGGTTAGCCTGCAGCTAACAGCGTGACCTCATCATGACATCATCACTAAAACGGTCTATAAGCTGTTTTCTTATCTTCTTGTAAACCGTCAGAGTTGTCGTCCACTAAGAAGTGAAATGTGCAGCTTCTCCTCATTAATTCAGACGGCTGAGAAGGAAACGCTGGTTATCTGTAAATAATGCAGAAACCTCCAGCCGAGCAGAAATAAGAGGTCTGAGGCCAAAAGTACATCTAAACTCTCCTTTTTATCACAGAATCAAAGACCTTTTACTGAAATCCAACACTTTGAAGCTTTTTAACGTTTAAAGATTCCTAACAGAACTATTTCCACACAACACAAGCTGCTGTTTTAACAGTATAAAGTGTGATGGATGAAGGTCTGCAAAGGAAAACACACAGAAAACTGCATTAAATCAGAATGTCAGAAATCAGTCTGCACCAAATGTTCAATGTGAATTCATCATTAGTGTCATATTCATGATGAAAAGTCTATAGAATATCTTTAAAATACAGTTTATTATCATAACCACCAGCAGGAAATGCTTTTATTTTCTTAAATGTTGTCGTGCTTTTATTTGTGTTTCTTTTTTAATGTGAGGAAATCAAAAAGAGAGAAAGAAAGAAGAGAGCGAGAGATATAAGGAGGGAGTGGGCTTCATTTTCTTTTACACCCGGGGTTTCTAGGAGGAGAGGTTGTCACGGCAACCGTCGGCAAGGGAGCGAGGGATGCTGGGATGGAGAGAGAGACGAGAGACGAGAGAGGACGAGCAGGAGAGAGGAGAGAGGTCTGATTCCTCTCTGTTAATAAAAGATCTCTCTCTGTGTGGGTGTGCTTCGTTTGAATTTTAGATTCTTATAAATTATTAAGAGACTTCACCGCTGAGGAGGAGGAAGAGGAGGAGGAGGGGAGGAGGAAGAGGAGGAGGAGGAGGAGGATGAAGGATAGGAGGAGGAGTAGGAGGAGGAGAGGAGGAGGAGGAGGAGGGGAGGAGGAAGAGGAGGAAGAGGAGCAGGAGGAGGAGGAGGAGGAGGAGGAGGAAGAGGAGGAGGGGAGGAGGAAGGATAGGAGGAGGAGGAGGATGAAGGATAGGAGGAGAGGAGGAAGAGGAGGAGGGGAGGAGGAGGAGGAAGAAGAGGAGGAGGAGCAGGAGGAGAAGGAGGAGGAGGAGGAAGAGGAGCAGGAGGAGGAGAGGAGGAGGAGAGGAGGAGGGGAAGGAGGAAGAGGAGCAGGAGAAGGAGGAGCAGGATAGGAGGAGGAGGAAAAGGAGGAGGAGGAGGAGAGGAGGAGGAGGAGAGGAGGAGGACGAGGAGGAGGAAGAGGAGCAAGAGGAGGAGGAAGAGGAGGGGAGGAAGAGGAGGAGGAGGAGAGGAGAGGAGGAGGAGCAGGAGAGGAGGAGGAGGAGTAAAAGCTGGAGCAGGAGGAGGAGGAGGAGGGGGAGAGGAGGAGGAGTAAGAGGTGGAGCAGGAGAGGAGGAGTAAAGGAGGAGGAGGAGGAGGAGGAGGAGGAGGAGGAGGAGGAGAGGAGGAGGAGGAGGAGCAGGAGGAGGAGTAGGAGGACGAGGAGGAGGAGAGGAGGAGGATGAGAGGAAGAGGAGGAGGAGGAGGAGCAGGAGGTAGAGGAAGAGGAGGAGGAGGTAGAGGAGTCTCCAAGTGGCTGCAGGAAACCAGACACACAGACAAAAGATAAACGATGAGGAGGAGGAAGAGGAGGGGGAGGCGGTGTGTCATAATGCAGCTAGCTGAGCAGCAAGAGAGGAGGAGGAGGAAGAGGAGGAGGAGAAGAACACAATGATAAGAGAGGAAGAAAGGATGTGAATGTAAACACAGTAGATGAAGGTGAACAGGTAGTATCTACTAACATCTCTTCTTCCTCTTCAGAGCTCCATTAAAAACACATCAAGGAGTCACAGATCCAGTTCAGAGATGGAGCTCTGTTCATCCAATGATTACTTTACCTTGAGTACTTTAAGTACGTTTTACTGCATAATGCATACTTTACTTTATCTACATTTTACTGCACAATGCATACTTTACTTTAAGTACTTCAAATATATAATACAGTAGTATATATAATAGTGTATAGTAGCGCTCCATCTGTCATCAACTAAATTACAATATTACAAATTTACATTTACATTACTATTTTATATTTACTTCAATTCAATTCAATTTATTTTTATATAGCATCAAATCATAACAGAAGTTATCTGGAGACACTTTACTACTAATACTTGTGTTTCTATTTATTGTATACTTTAGAACATCATGTTCTACGTTTACTTGTGTGATTTCCTCTTTTATATATAAATATTTTATGAGCATAGCTGAAGGAACCTGAGACTGAAGATTTTCATTGATAATAATAAAGAACCTTGAACCGTAGCCTTTATCTAATAAAATAATTAGTAAATTGAAGGTAAATTTACTCCACAAACAGTCCAGTTTATATTCTTTGTATATTTCTGTCAATAATAACTGTTGGATAAAACCTGTGAAGCATCTTAATGTATATTAATTAATGATTATAATAGTTTGACACAGATAAACATGTACTGATGACAGAAACGTTCTGCCCAATCAGCTGTCAGTGTGAAGGTGAAGGGGCGGGGCTTAGACGTGACATCACAGCTGGACAAAGCCCTGCAGGTAATCAGAAGCAGCAGGATGACGTCATCAGCTCTGAATGTGTCTGTCAGGACTGTTAGTTAGCTAGTTAGATAGTTAGTTAGTTAGTTAGTTAGTTAGCTAACTCCTGCCGTTCCTCGGTGCTCCTGCAGTGGTCCACGGTGCTGCTTCAAACACCTGCAACAGGTGACATCAGGTGAGTACTAACAAACACTGCAGGTGTACCTCAGAGGTGTTTGAAGGCTCCAGTTTATTAGGTACACCGAGACGAAGCTAACATGCTAACACAGTCCTGTAATGAATGAATGCTACCAGGTTCAGCTGTTTCTATTATTATGTTCAGATGACAGGAACACCTCTCAGGTGTGATTCAGGAACACCTCTCAGGTGTGATTCAGGAACACCTCTCAGGTGTGATGACAGGAACACCTCTCAGGTGTGATTCAGGAACACCTCTCAGGTGTGATGACAGGAACACCTCTCAGGTGTGATACAGGAACACCTCTCAGGTGTGATTCAGGAACACCTCTCAGGTGTGATTCAGGAACACCTCTCAGGTGTGATTCAGGAACACCTCTCAGGTGTGATGACAGGAACACCTCTCAGGTGTGATTCAGGAACACCTCTCAGGTGTGATGACAGGAACACCTCTCAGGTGTGATTCAGGAACACCTCTCAGGTGTGATTCAGGAACACCTCTCAGGTGTGATTCAGGAACACCTCTCAGGTGTGATACAGGAACACCTCTCAGGTGTGATTCAGGAACACCTCTCAGGTGTGATGACAGGAACACCTCTCAGGTGTGATTCAGGAACACCTCTCAGGTGTGATACAGGAACACCTCTCAGGTGTGATGACAGGAACACCTCTCAGGTGTGATACAGGAACACCTCTCAGGTGTGATACAGGAACACCTCTCAGGTGTGATGACAGGAACACCTCTCAGGTGTGATACAGGAACACCTCTCAGGTGTGATTCAGGAACACCTCTCAGGTGTGATGACAGGAACACCTCTCAGGTGTGATTCAGGAACACCTCTCAGGTGTGATACAGGAACACCTCTCAGGTGTGATTCAGGAACACCTCTCAGGTGTGATACAGGAACACCTCTCAGGTGTGATTCAGGAACACCTCTCAGGTGTGATGACAGGAACACCTCTCAGGTGTGATACAGGAACACCTCTCAGGTGTGATTCAGGAACACCTCTCAGGTGTGATACAGGAACACCTCTCAGGTGTGATGACAGGAACACCTCTCAGGTGTGATTCAGCAGCACCAACTACATCCTCCAAATGTAACCAAGTACTTTTACTTCAGGTCGAGGTACTTGTACTTAACCTGAGTATTTCTATTTTCTGCTACTTTCTACTTCTACTCTGCTACATCTCAGAGGTAAAGATTGTACTTTATACTGCACTGCATTTATCTGACAGCTGTAGTTCCTTCCTGTCCAAGTCAAACTGATTGAAATGCATACTTTTACTTTAAGTATATACTACTACACAATGAATACTTTAACTTTAAGTATATTTTATTGCACAATAAATACTTTTACTTTAAGTACTTTAAGTACATTTTACTACACAATGCATACTTTTACTTTAAGTGCTTTAAATATATTTTACTGCACAATGCATACTCTTAATTAAAGTACTTAAAATATATAATACAGTAGTATATATAATAGTATATAGTAGCGTTCCATCTGTCATCAACTAAATTACAATCTCACATATTTACATTTACATCATTATTTTATATAAAGGAGAGTAAGAGAAAGTCCTGCCACTTATTTTCTTCCACTTCAAACACTGATCGTCAATAACTTCTCTGTCTTTAATTAAGTAATTCATCGTTTGGGTTTATAATAACAACTACGGGTTCCTACTGAACCCGTAGTTGTTATTATAAACCCAAAAGATTAATTATTATAAACCCAAATGATGAATTATTTGGGTTTATAATAATTAATCTTTTGGGTTTATAATAACAACTACAGGTTCGCTGAAGGAACTGTAAAACAGACAGAAATTATTGTTTTTAGTGTGATTATAATCTGAGAAACTGCATTTTGCT
Source organism: Sebastes paucispinis (assembly GCA_036937225.1). Lineage (NCBI taxonomy): Eukaryota > Metazoa > Chordata > Actinopteri > Perciformes > Sebastidae > Sebastes > Sebastes paucispinis. The sequence continues at coordinate 1,282,712 of JAUPFX010000015.1, read as the reverse complement.
ATAATCTGATTTACCGTCACAAACATGGAGGTCAAAACGTCGTGGGGGTGGGGGTGGGGGTGGGGGTGGGGGGGGAGAATGCAGGAGAGCGACGGACAGATTAGAGAAGATAAAGAGAAGAATATATGAGAGGAGACAGGAGGAGAGAATCAGTCAACCTTGAGGGATTTCATTATTCTGCTCTGACTCAGTTATCTAATCGATGGATTCGATTAAAGAGGAACCAGCTCATCTGTCTGATGGTAGCGGACTGACACCGACATGACACCGGCTGCTGCAGTCACCCACCGGCACGCTTCACACACCGCCAGCGACGCCACGCTACTTTAAGTGCATTTTACTGCACAATGCATACTTTTATTTCAAATACTTTAAGTACATTTTACTACACAATGATTACTTTTACTATAAGTATATTTTATTGCACAATAAATATTTTTACTTTAAGTACTTTAAGTACATTTTACTGCACAATGCATACTTTTACTTTAAGTACTTTAACTATATTTTACTGCACAGTGCATACTTTAACTTTAAGTACTTTAACTATATTTTACTGCACAATGCATACTTTTACTTTAAGTACATTTAGTGCATTTTACTGCACAGTACATACTTTTACTTTAAGTACTTTAACTACATTTAGATGATAATACTTTTAGTTGTAGTGGAGTATTTCCACAGTGTGGTAGTAGTACTTTTACTGTTATATAATAGCAGTACTTTGTGCTCCACAGGGCGTAGAGGGGATGACCTGTTACTACCTGGCTGGGCGGGGCTCGTCGTCATGGTGAACGTGTCACGTGACCTCAGCGACGCTTCAACGTGGCGTCGACCAGCAGCGGGGACACCGTCCCTCCTCTGAACAGGTTCACTGCACAACTCAACACACTCTCCTCTCTCTTCATCTGTGAGCTCCTTCTAGTGGACTCCTGCATAGTTCAACCAAAACCTAGTGACGCTGATGCAGCGTGCACGACACCAGGACCCTGTCACTAAATCCAGCCATCATGAATTAACAGTAGTCGTGGTATTGAGGCGTTTCTTCCTGTGACGTCTCATGGTCATGTGGTCACTACTCGCTGGATGTGGTCACTACTCGTTGGATGTGGTCACTACTAGCTGGATGTGGTCACTACTAGCTGGATGTGGTCACTACTCGCTGGGTGTGGTCACTTCTTGCTGGGTGTGGTCACTACTCGCTGGGTGTGGTCACTACTCACTGGGTGTGGTCACTACTCGCTGGGTGTGGTCACTACTCGCTGGGTGTGGTCACTACTCACTGGGTGTGGTCACTACTCGCTGTGTGTGGTCACTACTAGCTGGGTGTGGTCACTACTCGCTGTGTGTGGTCACTACTCACTGGGTGTGGTCACTACTCGCTGTGTGTGGTCACTACTCGCTGTGTGTGGTCACTACTAGCTGTGTGTGGTCACTACTCGCTGGATGTGGTCACTACTCGCTGTGTATGGTCACTACTTGCTGGATGTGGTCACTACTTGCTGGGTGTGGTCACTACTCGCTGTGTGTGGTCACTACTTGCTGGATGTGGTCACTACTCGCTGTGTGTGGTCACTACTCGCTGGGTGTGGTCACTACTAGCTGGATGTGGTCACTACTAGCTGGATGTGGTCACTACTCGCTGTGTATGGTCACTACTTGCTGGATGTGGTCACTACTCGCTGTGTGTGGTCACTACTAGCTGGATGTGGTCACTACTAGCTGGATGTGGTCACTACTAGCTGGATGTGGTCACTACTCGCTGTGTATGGTCACTACTTGCTGGATGTGGTCACTACTCGCTGGGTGTGGTCACTACTAGCTGGATGTGGTCACTACTAGCTGGATGTGGTCACTACTCGCTGTGTATGGTCACTACTTGCTGGATGTGGTCACTACTCGCTGTGTGTGGTCACTACTAGCTGTATGTGGTCACTACTAGCTGGATGTGGTCACTACTCGCTGTGTATGGTAACTACTTGCTGGATGTGGTCACTACTCGCTGTGTATGGTCACTACTTGCTGGATGTGGTCACTACTCGCTGTGTGTGGTCACTACTAGCTGGATGTGGTCATTACTAGCTGGATGTGGTCACTACTAGCTGGATGTGGTCACTACTCGCTGTGTGTTACTAGCTGGATGTGGTCACTACTTGCTAGCTGTGGTCACTACTCGCTGGATGTGGTCACTACTTGCTGGATGTGGTCACTACTCGCTGTGTGTGGTCACTACTCGCTGGATGTGGTCACTACTAGCTGGATGTGGTCACTACTAGCTGGATGTGGTCACTACTAGCTGGATGTGGTCACTACTAGCTGGATGTGGTCACTACTCGCTGTGTGTTCCTCTGTGACCAGCAGAGGGCAGCACCTCATTAAATAGTGCACATGAAGCTGCGTTCAGCCTCACAGATCCTCCTCATGGAGAGAAGAAAATCCCCCAGTGGGAGTTAGAAAAACTAATAAAACAAAGTAGAGAGTAAATAGAAAGACGCTGAGAGAGATGTTGACCCGCTCCTCTCTGGTAAAACGATACCAGAGTGATTGTTGAGCTGTTTTATCAGGTCTGAAGGGAGAGCTGTTCTGGGGAATCTTATCAGTTTTCCTCCAAGTTCTTTGGAAGGGCATGTCAAGGAAATCTACTGAAAGGATCTTATCAGTTTTGACAGTTGTGTGTGAATGATAACATCTACACACAATAACAGCCGGTGTATTGTGTCTGAGCCTGGTCCAGGGCTTCTCCTAACATGCTCTGAAATCACTCATCATCAGCTGGAATGAATCACAGTACGACGTGAAGCACAATGAAGTGCAGCAGGGCAGAAACACTGATTATATGAACATATATGAGAAGAATATCAGTATACATATTTACTAGGGGTGGGGAAAATATTGGCTCATCTATGTATCGCCATTTTTCTTTTTAAAAATTTCTAAAATAGATGTTTTAATACCAGAATGGATATACATCTGAGTCTATGTGGAGGTAGAAGGAAGTTACCACTTTTATTGTGGTAGTCTGAGTAACGTGACGTCATATCCGTTCCGTATCCGTCAACCAAAACAAACCTCAGAGAGTGTAAAACGTTGGAGGGTCGTCGTGGATACGACCTGCACCCTCCCATGTTAAATCCAGCGTGGTAAACACTACACATCCAGTAAAGGATGGAAACACTTTGGGTTTCACACATTGACAGGAAAAGCAGAGCTAGACAGAGCAGAGCTAAAGCTGCACGCTAACTTCTAAAAAAGGCAAAAATATGTTCAAAAAATGTCTGAAAAAAAATGTGGAAAAAATGCCAAAGTATGTACGAAATATGGCCAAAAAAAGGCAGAAATATGTTCAAACAAAAGTCTGCAAAAATGGCTGATATATGTCTGAATAAAAGTCTGAAATATTTCTGAAAAAGAGAGTCTGAAAAATGTCCAAAAAAGGCAGAAAAATGTCTGCAAATTATTTTTTTAAAAAAAGGTGCGAAGAAGTTAGCAGGAAACGTTATGGTATGGCGGTCGAGCCGGCCGAAAATAGCACTAATCTGTGAAGGAAATGTCTTTATTCTTTGATTTCTGGGTTGCTGGATAATAAATGTAATCAATAATTCCTGCCAATGATCCTGATATGTTTGACTTCAGGACGTCTCTGACTACATACATGCTGAACATCAAACACTTTACTGGATTCATTTAGAGATTTTACAAAGCAAAAGTCTCTTGAAGTGGATGATTCTACTTGTTCCCTTCACAGTCAAGTGTTAAGAAAGTTTTAAACAAGTTAACAACAATCACAATAAATCAGAAAACCCTCCTCTCTGGTAGAGCGGTGTTATCAGGTCTGAAGGGAGTGCTGTTCTGAGGAATCATATCAGTTCTGGCAGAGTTCACCTCCACCTTCTGAGGAGTCTTATCAACATGAGTCGTATAATGGAAACACATATCTTGGACGGATGGATTTGCCAATATTTGCCAATATTTGCTGACATATTGACAATGCAAAGTGCTGATATGCTAAAGTGATGCCCAGTCATTGTGTTGGATATCAGTCAGTTCACCACCACGGTCTGAGGAGTCTCACTGAGCTGTAATGACTTAGTTCATTTGTCTTTGTCCTCTCCTGGGTTTATTAGTTTAATCTGATCTCTGACTGATACATCAGGATGTACGTGACAGTTTCGGCAGCTTATTTTGTGATATTTGATATTCATTAAACATATTTTATGGGGTAACTGCTACATCATAAAAACGTGATAGGTAATTTAGCTCAAAGCACCATTGTGTCTGCAGCCTCTGGTTCAGACTACACATGTTTTTATTGGTTATGATGGTCATTATGTCAGATTAGGCCCACGCCACACGTGAAGATTACAAGATAGAAGAGTTTTTCAACATATTGTCCTGTGATATTTATTTCAAAGTACTAATCTGTGACTTCTTTGTTTTCTTTTTGACATAATATACTGTGACTTTTCTGCATTTATTTTTTTACATAATATACTGCGTTTTTTTCGCGCGCCGGCTGAGGTGGGCCCTGCGGGGTCGGGCACACCACTGGCCCGTCTCGCCCGCACCCGAAAGATGCTGAGGTGATTTATTTCAACGTTCTATACTGTGATTTTTTTTGCAGTGTTTTTGACATACTATATTATGCCTTTTTAAAAAAATGTCGACAGACTATACTGTGACTTTTTTGCATTTTTCTGACATACTACAGTGCCTTCAGAAAGTATTTAGACTCCTTCACTTTTTTCACATTTTGTTATGTCACAGCCTTATGCTAAAATCGATAAAATTACTTTTTTCCCTAATCATGTACACCACAATGACAAAGTGGAAACAGAATTTTAGAAATGTTTGCAAATTTATTAAAAAGGAAAAACTGAAATATCACATTGACATAAGTATTCAGACCCTTTATTCAGTACTTAGTTGAAGCAACTTTGGATTACAGCATCGAGTCTTCTTAGATATGACGTGACAAGCTTTGCACATCAGCGAAACAGTTCAATCTTGGTTTCATCAGACCAGACAATCTTGTGTCTCACAGTCTGAGTGTCCTTTAGGTGCCTTTTTGCAAACTCCAAGCGGGCTTCCATGTCCATCTGGCCAGTCTGCCATAAAGCCTAGATGGGTGAAGGGTTGCAGTGATGGTTGTCCTACTGGAAGTTTCTCCCATCTCCACACAGGATCTCTGGAGCTCAATAAAGTGACCATCGGGTTCTTGGTCAACTCCCTTACCAAGGCCCTTCTCCCCCGATTGCTCAGTTTGGCCAGGCGGACAGCTCTAGTGAGAGTCCTGGTTGTTCCAAACGTCTTACATTTAAGAGTTATGGAGGCCACAGTGCTCTTGGGGACCTTCAATGCTGCAGAATTTTTTTGTAGCCTTCCACAGATCTGTGCCTCGACACAATCCTGTCTCTGAGCTCTTCAGGCGGTTCCTTCGACCTCATGGTTTGGTTTTTGCTCTGATATGCATTATCAGCTGTGAGACCTTATATAGACAGGAGTGTGCCTTTCCAAATCATGTCCAATCAATTGAATTTACCACAGGTGGACTCCAGTCAAGGTGGAGAAACATCTGAAAGATGATCGAGGGGAATGGGAGGCACCTGAGCTCAATTTCAAGTATCATAGCAAAGGGTCTGAATACTTACTGTATGTCAATGTGATATTTCAGTTTTTCCTTTTTAATAAATTTGCAAAAATTTCTAAAATTCTGTTTCCATTTTGTCATTGTGGTATTGTGTGTAGATTGATGAGGAAAAAAAGTAATTTTATTGATTTTAGCATAAGGCTGCAACATAACAAAATGTGAAAAAAGTGAAGGGGTCTGAATACTTTCTGAAGGCACTGTATACTGTGAATTTTTTGCATTTTTTCGACATAATATAATGTGATTTTTTTTTTTATATTTTCGACATACTATACTGTGACTTTTTTGCATTTCTTTTTACATACTATGCTGTTTTTTTTTCATTTTTCTGACATACTTTACTGTGACTTTTTTGCATGTTTTTCAACATAAAATACTATGATATTTTTGCATTGTTTTCGACATACTATACTGTGAATCTTTTTGCATTTTTTTGGTCTACTATACTGTGATTTTTTTTTAATTTCTTTGACATGCTATACTCTGACTTTTTCGCATTTTTTTTAACATACCATACTGTGATTTTTTTGTATTTTGTTTTACATAATATACTGTGAATTTTTCGCATTTTTTTGACAAACTATACTGCGAATCTTTTAGCTTTTTCTTAACATACTATACTGTAAGTTTTTTGCATTTATTTGACATACTAAACTGTCAATCTTTTGCATTTGTTTTTACATATTATACTGTGACTTTTTTGCATTTTTTTTTTACATAATATACAAACTAAATTTTGACCGGCTGTCAGCGTTTCAGCGATTCGGTTGTATTTTGCGTATTCTTTCCCTGCTGTTAATTAATAGTTGGTTTTTTTCACATAACTAATGAGTTTAAATCTATATAGTATGGACCCAGTAGTATAGCTGAAATGTTAAACATTGCACCTTTAAACCAATAGAGAAACAACCTGACGCAAGAAGGAATAAAAAAAAAAACGTCGTCATGGCGGCCGCGGCTAATGCATGAGCTAATGCTAAACGTGGAGCATAAAGTAGTAGTGAGATGGAGCTCAGAGATGGAGGAGCAACTGGTTAATTAGACGGCCAAAATCCAATATGGCGATGACCAAAAACCAGGATGGCAACGACCACAAACCAAGATGGCGAGGGCCAAAAACCAAGATGGCGACAGACAAAATCCAAGATGGCGACGACCACAAACCAAGATGACGACAGCCAAGATCCAAGATGGCGACAGCCAAGATCCAAGATGGCGACGACCACAAACCAAAATGGTGAGGACCAAAAACCAAGATGGCGATGACCCCAAAAACCAGAGGGTGACGACCAGAAACTAAGACGTCGACAGCTAAAAACCAAGATGGTGACGACCACAAACCAAGATGGCGACGGCAAAAATCCAAGATGGCGACGGTCAAAAGACCAAGATGACGACAGCCAATAACTAAGATGTCGACAGCCAAAAACCATGATGGCGACGACCACAAACCAAGATGGCGATGACCCCAAAAAACAAGATGGCGACAGCCAAAAAATCAGATTGATGTACTTTAATCATCACAACATGCTTCAAGCCAACAAAACGCTGCTTCAATCCCTATTTGTTGGTGTTTAGCCTTTCAAAAACAACATCTTCACTGCAGCGGCGATCAACAGCACCATAAACCTGAATGAATTATACTGTGGTGCTCGTGGTTTCTGTTAAATGAACTGGACGATTGAATTGTGGAGAATCTAACCGATCTAACGACGTGTAACGTCCATATTGACAAAAGTTACCCGTCGTTTAAAACACGTAGGCACACCCAGCGAGTAAAAGGGACTCTGCGTTTAATTGGGTCTTTTAATTGGAAGTTTTAGGGTATATAAAATACAAAATCCACCGTAAAAACAACCTAAACATGAGTAGAACTAAAACATGGAGTAGAGTAGTGGTCAAGCCCAACATGAGATGCACTTTTGTTTGATGCACATTTGTTTGGCCACTGATTTGCTGCCTGCAGCTCCATTTTGGTTTTCTGACCTGTGACTGGTTGGCTCAAACTGGCTAGGTAACAGATGACATGTGTTTAAGGGGGAGGGGACTAAACAGACTTTATAATATATAAAGATGAAATGACTGAAACTATTTCAACAAGACATCAACAGCAACAAGACATCACACATCTACTGCCTGCTTTTACAAGACAAGATGTCCAGCAAACTTCTTCAGCCTGGTGAGTATACTTCATATACAGTACTCTTATATACTCAGGTAGTGATTATATTTCATTTCATTTAAGTCTACTTGTACTGATTTTACTGTGTTTTGTAGTTTTACAGATGTATTTTGCATCATCTCATTATTTATATTAATAAAAATATATATTTATATTTGCCATAATTGCATTATGTTATATTGTGTGTGTAAATATTGTATATAGTTTGACTTGATTGATTGACATATTTAACACCTTTTTACACATTATGCAATAGAAAATATAATAATATAAATATGTAAATTTGTTTTTATTGTGATTAAACTCTTTAGACAAATCTAGTGCAAATTAAAAATTATCAATATTTGCAAAAATCAGTACTTACATTTGTCAGCTTTTAACCTTCAACTACTAACTTTATTAATTATTTTTGAGTGACACTTAATTACAGCGAGAATAATCAAGGAAACTGTATTTATCTGTCATTGCTATTTGATGTCATGTTATGAAGTAACTGCATGTATGTTTAATTCTTAAAAAGGAATGAATAAGATGCCTTGGCATAGCTGTTGGATTACTTGGTAACTTAATTATACAAGCTCGTTTGGGGGGAAGCACCATAAAACCAGCTGGAATTGGTAAAATTAAGTTTTTTATTGAGAAGGAACTTAGAAGACCAAACCTCTTGAAATAAGAGCTACGACTGACGTTACCTGAAAGAAACAAAAATAGAAGTAAACCTTGCTAGTTGAGCCGAAAACCGCACCCTGCTCTTTCGGTATCCGTGGTCCACGATAGAAGACCAGACCTGGCCCAGTCTCCTGGTGGATAACCTCCATTCTAGATCACCAACACATTTATTAGGCTAAACGGAGACACGGCGGCGAGCTGTTCAAACAAAATCACAGCCGCCACGACTGACCAACTATTTATAACGGATGCTCTTGATTGCTCCTCCATGATTGGACGACTTGGACTGACTGTTTTTCCAACAGTTTAAAGTCCGTCTGTTAGCAACCGCCTTTTTTAAGACATTTCCAAAATTCATCAGCGGCATATTTAGTGACGTATTTTATATCGTAGAACTAAGCGTTAAAATGTCTTCAGCTCGTGTTAACCAGAGACGTTATTTCAGACATCTAACTAAAAACCCGTTGACTTCCAGACGAGGGAACAGGAAGTGAAGAAATGCTATAACTCATTTCTGGGTTTTAGGACTCCTGTAGCACTCTATATGAACAAATAAAAAGTGTGCCTCAAAAATTACTTTATTATAATCATCCGCTATTTCCCAACAGCTGGTAATTTAATGAATACATTTCCAGAGTACCCATATGTAAATATTCGATCTGAAAAATCGGCATCGGTGCATCCCTAAAATAGATAATAATAAATGTCTTAATAAACTCTCTGAATCATGACATCAGCTACCAGGTTACATCTGTGGAGACGATCAGTAACCATGGTGATCAGAAGTGTCTTCTATTAGTTTTCCTCCTCCGATGAAGAGCAGCCGCTTCTCAGCCTCAGGGCCCTATTTTAACCTTATTTGGCATATAATTAGTAAATCATGTTTATAGTATTCAGTGATATATTTTGAGGTGAATATTGGGGTAATTTGTCAGTAATTCCAAACAGGTTAATTATCTAATATACCATGAAACTTGGGGACCTGTAAAATGAAGCGTTACCAAAAGTACAGGAATATTTTTGAACCAATCAAAAGACGTTTCTGTTTTAATAATGAGTGTTTAAATCCTCCGACAGAAAGGAAGGTGCCACCAACGCTGAAGATTCTGCTCGTTGGAAAGACTGGAGGTGAGAGGACTTCAGCCATGAACGTCCTCCTGGGGAGACCTGGTTTGACTCAGACGACGGCTTCCTCACAGACAACAGAGTGCAAGATAGAGGAGAGAGAGTTTAATGGACAACAACTGGTTGTCATCGATACTCCAGGTCTGATGCATACAGAGAAAGGTGAAGACCAGGTAAAGAAAGACATCATGGAATGCATTGCAGCCGCTGCTCCTGGTCCTCATGTGTTCCTGCTGGTGATGAAGTCAAACCGTCCCACAGACGGGGACAAACACACGATGGAAATCATTCAGGAGATTTTTGGTCCAGAGTCCAAGAATTACACTTTGGCCTTGTTCACCGGCGGAGATGAATTTCAACCCAAGGACAAAGACGTACAGAAGACCTTCCTCAAAGGCAACATCGTTGGCCACCATACTTTTGACAACACAGGCAAGAAGTTCCCCGACCAAGTGCCTGAGCTCCTGAAGAAGATCAACAACATGGTTCGGAAAAACGGAGAGGAGCCTATTTACACCTGTGACATGTTGAGAAAGGTACAGGAAGTCAAAGAGCAGGAAATGGAGAAATTTAAAGGTGACGGCCCAAAGGAAGAACAAGTTCTGCGTAACGTGGTTCACAGGCTTTTATCTGGCTTGGTGGGTGAGGATGTGGCAAGTTCAGTGCTCGCTAAAGTTGATGGTTTGGCGAAGAAAGTGTGCGATATAGTGAAGTGAAACCAACCAAAATTCAAAAAGTTATGAAACAGGGAAATCAAAGTGGTGTTTTTCATCTTTATTTTTGCTTTTTCACACGGCGAGAACTGAAGCCGTTATCTATCAAAGCCACCAGACTCCTTTAAAAAAAACAGTGATTTTACCTCTCAGAACACGGGAGTTGCTGATCTACTGCTGCCTCGATCGGTTAGCTTGTTTGTGTTATAAATACATTTAAATATATATAGTAATGAATAAATGTCAAATGCAATGAATGAATGCATGAAATGATGATTAATCAAATATTAACAGACATTATGTTCCTGTACTCTTTCTAAAGACAAATGTTGATTTTAAATCATTGGAGAGGAAAAGTTTTATACAACAAAATCACCAGCAAATAAAGACGATGCAAACTAAACTGTTCAGTATTTGTCCTTTTTTTAATGTTACCAAAGCAAAGCACAGGATTGATTTTCAGGATGATGGAGCAGAATGATTTTAGAGTCGTGTGTGTGACAGTCGATGGTTAACCCGAAGCTGAGTGAACGACTTGCCAGTCAGTCAATAAACATTAATGTTCTCTAGATTATGGGACTCACCAGACCTCTGAGCTCCAGGCATCCCATAATGATCCGTCAGACACAAACACAGCTACTTGTAGGCTTCTGTGGAACAGATCAGTTCAGCCCAAGTAAAGAAAGTTGATGGTGTAAATAAAAAGAAGAGCGCTGGGTTAAAGAGAGCACCATGTGTAGTAACTATGAAGCTGTAATGTAGAAACATTTATGTTTGGTGCTACGTCTCCTGATCAATACTATCACCAGACTCTGGTGCTGATTCTATATTCTGATTTATAGTGATTGTTGTTAACTTGTTTACCTCTAGACCATGAAGGGAACAAGTAGAATCATCCACTTCTAGAGACTTTAACTTCTATAAATCTCTAAATGAATCCAGTAAAATGTTTGATTATCAGCATGTCTGAAGTCAGAGACGTCCTGAAGTCAAATATATCAGGATCATTGTCAGGAATTATTGATTGTATTTTATCCATCAACCCAAAAATCAAAGAATAAAGACATTTCCCTCACAGATTAGTGGTGTTTTCTTTTTAATTTATAAGAGACATGTAATGTTTTATACTTCTGGTGAATATAATCCATCAATCTGATTTCCATAGATGTATTTAATATATACAGTTCCCTTTGTTAACACCTTATTTTGAAAAGCAGACGTAGACGTAGTTCTCTTTATCATCCATGGTCAGCTCCATCGGGGCCGTTTCAATGCAGAAAACACAAATGTTGGTATCTGGGTGCTCTACAGTCGTAGCGTCGGCCCATTTGACCACGGAGACGAGAGCGACGGCCGGCTCCACCGCCACGTTACCGCCATATCATAACGTTACCTCCATACCATAACGTTACCGCCATACCATAACGTTACCTCCATACCGTAACGTTACCGCCATACCATAACGTTACCTCCATACTGTAACGTTACCGCCATACCATAACGTTACCTCCATACCGTAACGTTACCTCCATACCGTAACGTTACCGCCATACCATAACGTTACCTCCATACCATAACGTTTCCTGTCCGTGACAGAGTTAGCGTGCAGCTGTAGCTCTGCTCTGTCTAGCTCTGCTTTTCCTGTCAATGTGTGAAACCCAAAGTGTTTCCATCCTTTACTGGATGTGTAGTGTTTACCACACTGGATTTAACATGTGAGGGTGCAGGTCGTATCCACGTCGACCCTCCAACGTTTTACACTCTCTGAGCTTTGTTTTGGTTGACGGATACGGAACGGATATGACGTCACGTTACTCAGACTACCACAATAAAAGATATGACGTCACGTTACTCAGACTACCACAATAAAAGCGGTAACTTCCTTCTACCTCCTCATAGACTCAGATGAAGCAGATATATCCATCCTGGTGTTAAAACATCTGTTTAGTAATCATAAAAAAAATGATGAAATGATGCCAGGACGATCTGGTAACACAGCCGTTCGTTTCTATATGACATCGTCTGGTAGTGGAAATACAATGATGCTTAAGTGTGTGGTGGTAAACTGCTAAAGGCTTTTCCCAGAGTTATTTCAGATTCCAGGTTCTGTAGAAAATAAACAACATCAGCCCAACAGAACTGACTCTGTTGTGAAGAATGCTGATGAACTGGTGGGATGACTGCGTCTGCCAGCTGGAGAACACTCTGCCATTGAAACAGGATGAACTCACGTTGTGTACTGACCATAATCTGGTTATGTTGTTGCTGTTGGAGGGTCAGGATACCAGTGTTTTAGCTAAAACCAGCAGCAGGCCTCACTCAGTTATCTGTGAATTAGTCTCATGACACTCATTAGAACTAATAAACAGATGTTCAGCGTTTCAATATAAAAGAAGAAATTAAGGCCATAAAATACAAGCAGCCTTCTCTAGATTCACCTCCTTCATGACCAGCTAGTCTGACCTGGTTGGTACCAATGGATTCATCAGGTTTTATAGTTTACTTTGATACCAGGGTCTTCACTCTAGCTTTAAAACTGAGCCGCTGTAACCTAAAAATCACAAGTTGCGTTAAAGAAATTAGTGTCATTAAAATGAATTTGACGTGTTTAACGTGTTATTATCGCGTTAACTTTGACAGCCCTAACGAGGTTAAATAACACTCCGAACTTACGCAACATTTTGGGGAGGAAAAACTGTCATTCCCATTTTCAAAGGGGTCCCTTGACCTCTGACCTCCAGATCAGTGAATGTGAATGGGTTCTATGGGTACCCACGAGTCTCCCCTTTACAGACATGCCCTCTTTATGATCATCACATGCAGTTTGGGGCAAGTCATAGTCAAGTCAGCACACTGACACACTGACAGCTGTTGTTGCCTGTTGGGCTGCAGTTTGCCATGTTATGATTGGAGCATATTGTTTTATGCTAAATGCAGTACCTGTGAGGGTTTCTGGATCAATATCTGTCATTGATTTGTGTTGTTAATTGATTTACAATAATAAATATATACATTCATTTACATAAAGCAGCTTGTTTGCCCACTCCCATGTTGATAAGAGGATTAAATACTGGACTAATCTCCCTTTAAGGTTCATTTTGAACAGATACAAATGTGAGATTAATTTGTGATTAGGTATGGACAATCATACGATTAATCGCGATTAAATATTTTGAATCGATTGACAGCCCTAATATTTGTATAACTATCATATAGTAATATGAATAATTTTCCCGGTAAGGCCGTACCTTGGAACCGATATACTTTGATTTATAGATTTTAAAGGTGCAGTGTGTAGAATCTGGTGACATCTAGCGGTGAGGTTGCAGATTGCAACCAACTGAAACGTCTCCCGTATGCCAGCGTGTAGTCGAGCTTTTCTATTGGCACTTTTGGCCGCGTGGATTCAAACCATGCCGCGCTGATTTGCGTTTAGTTTCAGGTTTAGTTTCTCTCCTGCGTCCCCGTTTGTACTTTCAGATCTGCTCTATTTTACAGTTTAACTTTTACCACCGCTGTAAGTCGTGTTAAGTTGCCGCTCATGAAAACCCAACATTTCCTGATTTTGCTGTTTCATAGTAAAAGCTTTTAAATAACAAAATAACAGGGCACTGAAGAATTTAAAGGAAATTAAATGTTTATCTCCGAATAAGCGGCTATTCTTCACTGAAAACAAGTCTACCAATACTGATGGGAGGAAGAGAACAAGCAGACAAAATAATGGAGGGCTTTTCTTGTGACGAAAACCAAGATGGTGACATCCAAAAACCAAGATGGTGACGGCCAAAAACCAAGACGGTGACATCCAAAAACCAAGACGGTGACATCCAAAAACCAAGACGGTGACATCCAAAAACCAAGATGGTGACATCCAAAAACCAAGATGGTGACGGCCAAAAACCAAGACGGTGACATCCAAAAACCAAGACGGTGACATCCAAAAACCAAGATGGTGACATCCAAAAACCAAGACGGTGACGGCCAAAAACCAAGACGGGTACATCCAAAAACCAAGACGGTGACATCCAAATACCAAGACGGTGACAGCCAAAAACCAAGACGGTGACATCCAAAAACCAAGACGGTGACGGCCAAAAACCAAGACGGTGACATCCAAAAACCAAGATGGTGACATCCAAATACCAAGACGGTGACATCCAAAAACCAAGATGGTGACATCCAAATACCAAGACGGTGACGGCCAAAAACCAAGATGGCGACGGCCAAAAACCAAGATGGTGACATCCAAAAACCAAGACGGTGACGGCCAAAAACCAAGATGGCGACGGCCAAAAACCAAGACGGTGACATCCAAAAACCAAGACGGTGACGGCCAAAAACCAAGACGGGGACATCCAAAAACCAAGACGGTGACATCCAAAAACCAAGACGGTGACGGCCAAAAACCAAGACGGTGACGGCCAAAAACCAAGATGGTGACATCCAAAAACCAAGACGGTGACATCCAAAAATCAAGATGGTGACGGCCAAAAACCAAGACGGGGACGGCCAAAAACCAAGACGGCGACGGCCAAAAAACAAGATGGTGACATCCAAATACCAAGATGGTGACGGCCAAAACGAAGATGGTGACGGCCAAAAATCAAGACGGGGACATCCAAAAACCAAGACGGTGACATCCAAAAACCAAGACGGTGACGGCCAAAAACCAAGATGGCGACGGCCAAAAACCAAGATGGTGACATCCAAAAACTAAGACGGTGACGGCCAAAAACCAAGATGGTGACAGCCAAAAACCAAGACGGTGACATCCAAAAACCAAGATGGTGACATCCAAATACCAAGACGGTGACGGCCAAAAACCAAGACGGTGACGGCCAAAAACCAAGATGGCGACGGCCAAAAACCAAGATGGTGACATCCAAAAACCAAGATGGTGACGGCCAAAAACCAAGATGGTTACATCCAAATACCAAGATGGTGACATCCAAATACCAAGATGGTGACGGCCAAAAACCAAGATGGTTACATCCAAATACCAAGATGGTGACATCCAAATACCAAGATGGTGACGGCCAAAAACCAAGATGGTGACATCCAAATACCAAGACGGTGACATCCAAAAACCAAGATGGTGACATCCAAATACCAAGACGGTGACGGCCAAAAACCAAGATGGCGACGGCCAAAAACCAAGATGGTGACATCCAAAAACCAAGACGGTGACGGCCAAAAACCAAGATGGCGACGGCCAAAAACCAAGACGGTGACATCCAAAAACCAAGACGGTGACGGCCAAAAACCAAGACGGGGACATCCAAAAACCAAGACGGTGACATCCGAAAACCAAGACGGTGACGGCCAAAAACCAAGACGGTGACGGCCAAAAACCAAGACGGTGACGGCCAAAAACCAAGACGGTGACATCCAAAAACCAAGACGGTGACATCCAAAAATCAAGATGGTGACGGCCAAAAACCAAGACGGGGACGGCCAAAAACCAAGACGGCGACGGCCAAAAAACAAGATGGTGACATCCAAATACCAAGATGGTGACGGCCAAAACGAAGATGGTGACGGCCAAAAACCAAGACGGGGACATCCAAAAACCAAGACGGTGACATCCAAAAACCAAGACGGTGACGGCCAAAAACCAAGACGGTGACGGCCAAAAACCAAGATGGTGACATCCAAAAACCAAGACGGTGACATCCAAAAATCAAGATGGTGACGGCCAAAAACCAAGATGGGGACGGCCAAAAACCAAGATGGTGACATCCAAATACCAAGATGGTGACGGCCAAAACGAAGATGGTGACGGCCAAAACGAAGATGGTGACGGCCAAAAACCAAGACGGGGACATCCAAAAACCAAGACGGTGACATCCAAAAACCAAGACGGTGACGGCCAAAAACCAAGACGGTGACGGCCAAAAACCAAGACGGTGACGGCCAAAAACCAAGATGGTGACATCCAAAAACCAAGACGGTGACATCCAAAAATCAAGATGGTGACGGCCAAAAACCAAGATGGGGACGGCCAAAAACCAAGATGGTGACATCCAAATACCAAGATGGTGACGGCCAAAACGAAGATGGTGACGGCCAAAAACCAAGACGGGGACATCCAAAAACCAAGACGGTGACATCCAAAAACCAAAATGGTGACATCCAAAAACCAAGACGGTGACGGCCAAAAACCAAGACGGGTACATCCAAAAACCAAGACGGTGACATCCAAATACCAAGACGGTGACGGCCAAAAACCAAGACGGTGACATCCAAAAACCAAGACGGTGACGGCCAAAAACCAAGACGGTGACATCCAAAAACCAAGATGGTGACATCCAAATACCAAGACGGTGACATCCAAAAACCAAGATGGTGACATCCAAATACCAAGACGGTGACGGCCAAAAACCAAGATGGCGACGGCCAAAAACCAAGATGGTGACATCCAAAAACCAAGACGGTGACGGCCAAAAACCAAGATGGCGACGGCCAAAAACCAAGACGGTGACATCCAAAAACCAAGACGGTGACGGCCAAAAACCAAGACGGGGACATCCAAAAACCAAGACGGTGACATCCAAAAACCAAGACGGTGACGGCCAAAAACCAAGACGGTGACGGCCAAAAACCAAGATGGTGACAGCCAAAAACCAAGACGGTGACATCCAAAAACCAAGATGGTGACATCCAAATACCAAGACGGTGACGGCCAAAAACCAAGACGGTGACGGCCAAAAACCAAGATGGCGACGGCCAAAAACCAAGATGGTGACATCCAAAAACCAAGATGGTGACGGCCAAAAACCAAGATGGTTACATCCAAATACCAAGATGGTGACATCCAAATACCAAGATGG
The DNA here is from genome assembly GCA_036937225.1 of Sebastes paucispinis. Taxonomy (NCBI): domain Eukaryota; kingdom Metazoa; phylum Chordata; class Actinopteri; order Perciformes; family Sebastidae; genus Sebastes; species Sebastes paucispinis. The sequence continues at coordinate 1,265,546 of JAUPFX010000015.1, read as the reverse complement.
TGACGGCCAAAAACCAAGATGGTTACATCCAAATACCAAGATGGTGACATCCAAATACCAAGATGGTGACGGCCAAAAACCAAGATGGTGACATCCAAATACCAAGACGGTGACATCCAAAAACCAAGATGGTGACATCCAAATACCAAGACGGTGACGGCCAAAAACCAAGATGGCGACGGCCAAAAACCAAGATGGTGACATCCAAAAACCAAGACGGTGACGGCCAAAAACCAAGATGGCGACGGCCAAAAACCAAGACGGTGACATCCAAAAACCAAGACGGTGACGGCCAAAAACCAAGACGGGGACATCCAAAAACCAAGACGGTGACATCCGAAAACCAAGACGGTGACGGCCAAAAACCAAGACGGTGACGGCCAAAAACCAAGACGGTGACGGCCAAAAACCAAGATGGTGACATCCAAAAACCAAGACGGTGACATCCAAAAATCAAGATGGTGACGGCCAAAAACCAAGACGGGGACGGCCAAAAACCAAGACGGCGACGGCCAAAAAACAAGATGGTGACATCCAAATACCAAGATGGTGACGGCCAAAACGAAGATGGTGACGGCCAAAAACCAAGACGGGGACATCCAAAAACCAAGACGGTGACATCCAAAAACCAAGACGGTGACGGCCAAAAACCAAGACGGTGACGGCCAAAAACCAAGACGGTGACGGCCAAAAACCAAGATGGTGACATCCAAAAACCAAGACGGTGACATCCAAAAATCAAGATGGTGACGGCCAAAAACCAAGACGGGGACAGCCAAAAACCAAGACGGCGACGGCCAAAAAACAAGATGGTGACATCCAAATACCAAGATGGTGACGGCCAAAACGAAGATGGTGACGGCCAAAAACCAAGACGGGGACATCCAAAAACCAAGACGGTGACATCCAAAAACCAAGACGGTGACGGCCAAAAACCAAGATGGCGACGGCCAAAAACCAAGATGGTGACATCCAAAAACCAAGACGGTGACGGCCAAAAACCAAGATGGTGACAGCCAAAAACCAAGACGGTGACATCCAAAAACCAAGATGGTGACATCCAAATACCAAGACGGTGACGGCCAAAAACCAAGACGGTGACGGCCAAAAACCAAGATGGCGACGGCCAAAAACCAAGATGGTGACATCCAAAAACCAAGATGGTGACGGCCAAAAACCAAGATGGTTACATCCAAATACCAAGATGGTGACATCCAAATACCAAGATGGTGACATCCAAAAATCAAGATGACGACGGCCAAATACCAAGATGGTGAAGGTTAAAAACCAAGATGGTGACGGCCAAATACCAAGATGGCGAAGGTTAAAAACCTTGGTGAATAAAAATGTGATATTTTCATAAATATGAGATCTTTTCTTGTGATAATGAGACAGTTTTCTCGTAATTCTGAGATCCTGATCTTGTCATTCTGAGTTTTCTCATATTTACGCAATGTTTTCTCGTAATTATGAGGTAGTTTATTGTAAATGTCAGACAGTTTTCTCACGACACATCACCGACAGTATGATAATAATGTACCGACAATACAGTAGAGCACGGAGGCCATTTCCATGCTGCGAGGCTGACAAGCGTTTGTGTCTACTTGTCTATTCACCACAGTGAGACCTGGTCATATGAGGCCCAGACCACCTCTGAGTGTGGTCTGAAAGATCAGATCTCAATGCGTCTTGAGTGTGTTCACACCTGTACGTAGAGTTGTCCACTTGTGATCAGATCACTCAGGATGCATGTTAATACCAGGTCTGAACAGGGCCTTGGTCAAACTATTTACCAAATTATTTGACAAATAATTGTTTTCATACTTAAATTCTTATACAGATTAAACAAACCAAATATTACGTGTTAATCAGTGAGCTTTAGAGCTGCTGGTAGGTGTTCCCTTTGGACAGAGCCAGGCTAGCTGTTTCCCCCTGTTTCCAGTCTTGATGCTAAGCTACGCTAAAAAGTTGCAACTTCATATTTACTGGGTTCACGTTTAGACTACAAAACTACAACTTTTTTAGGTCTAGGCAACAAAACTACAACTTCTTTAGGTTAAGGCAACAAAACCACAACTTCTTTAGGTTTAAGTAAAACAAAAGTTACATCTTCTTTAGGTTTAGGCAACAAAACTACAACTTCTCTAGGTTTAGGCAACAAAACTACAACTTCTTTAGGTGAAGGCAACAAAACTACAACTTCTTTAGGTTTAAGCTAAAACAAAATTACAACTTCTTTAGGTTTAGACAACAAAACTACAAAACTACAACATCTTTAGGTTAAAGCAACAAAACTAAAACTTCTTTACGTTTAAGCAACAAGACTACAACTTCTTTAGGCTTAGGCAACAAAACTACAACTTTAGGTTTAGGCTACAAAACTTCAACTTCTTTAGGTGTAGGCAACAAAACTACAACTTCTTTAAGTATATGCAACAAAACTACAACTTCTTTAGGTTTAGGTAACAAAACTACAACTTCTTTAAATTTAGGCAACAAAACTACAACTTCTTTAGGCTTAGGCAACAAAACTACAACTTCTTTAGGTTTAGGCAACAAAACTACAACTTCTTTAGGTTTAGACAACAAAACTACAACTTTTTAGGTTTAGGTAACAAAACTACAACTTCTTTAACTTTAGGCAACAAAACTACAACTATTTTGGGTTTAGGCAACAAAACTGCAACTTCTTCAGGTTTATCCAAAAAACTACAACTTCTTTAGGTTTAGACAACAAAACTAGAACTTCTTTAAGTATATGCAACAAAACTACAACTTATTTAGGTTTAGGTAACAAAACTACAACTTCTTTAAATTTAGGCAACAAAACTACAACTTCTTTAAGTATATGCAACAAAACTACAACTTCTTTAGGTTTAGGTAACAAAACTACAACTTCTTTAAATTTAGGCAACAAAACTACAACTTCTTTAGGTTTAGACAATAAAACTACAACTTCTTTAGGTTTAGGCAACAAAATTACAACTTCTTTAAATTTAGACAACAAAACCACAACTTCTTTAGGTTTAAGCAATAAAACTACAATTTCTTTAGGTTTAACCAAAAAACTACAACTTCTTTAGGTTTAGGCAACAAAACTACAACTTTAGATTTAGACAACAAAACTACAACTTTTTAGGTTTAGGTAACAAAACTACAACTTCTTTAAATTTAGCCAACAAAACTACAACTTCTTTAGGTTTAAGCAGTAAAACTACAACTTCTTTAGGTTTAGGCAATAAAACTACAACTTCTTTAGGTTTAACCAAAAAACTACAACTTCTTTAGGTGTAGGCAACAAAACTACAACTTCTTTAGGTTTAAGCTAAAACAAAATTACAACTTCTTTAGGTTTAGACAACAAAACTACAACATCTTTAGGTTAAAGCAACAAAACTAAAACTTCTTTACGTTTAAGCAACAAGACTACAACTTCTTTAGGCTTAGGCAACAAAACTACAACTTTAGGTTTAGGCTACAAAACTTCAACTTCTTTAGGTTTAGGCAACAAAACTACAACTTTAGGTTTATGCAACAAAACTACAACTTCTTTAGGTTTAGACAACAAAACTACAACTTCTTTAGGTTTAGACAACAAAACTACAACTTCTTTAGGTTTAGACAATAAAACTACAACTTCTTTAGGTTTACACAACAAAACTACAACTTCTTTAGGTTTAGACAATAAAACTACAACTTCTTTAGGTTTAACCAAAAAACTACAACTTCTTTAGGTTTAGGCAATAAAACTACAACTTCTTTAGGTTTAGGCAACAAAACTACAACTTCTTTAGGTTTAAACTAAAACAAAATTACAACTTCTTTAGGTTTAGACAACAAAACTACAAAACTACAACATCTTTAGGTTAAAGCAACAAAACTAAAACTTCTTTACGTTTAAGCAACAAGACTACAACTTCTTTAGGTTTAGGCAACAAAACTACAACTTCTTTAGGTTTAGACAACAAAACTACAACATCTTTAGGTTTAGACAACAAAACTACAAAATTACAACATCTTTAGGTTAAAGCAACAAAACTAAAACTTCTTTACGTTTAAGCAACAAGACTACAACTTCTTTAGGCTTAGGCAACAAAACTACAACTTTAGGTTTAGGCTACAAAACTTCAACTTCTTTAGGTTTAGGCAACAAAACTACAACTTTAGGTTTATGCAACAAAACTACAACTTCTTTAGGTTCAGGCAACAAAACTACAACTTCTTTAGGTTTAGACAACAAAACTACAACTTTTTAGGTTTAGGTAACAAAACTACAACTTCTTTAACTTTAGGCAACAAAACTACAACTATTTTGGGTTTAGGCAACAAAACTGCAACTTCTTTAGGTTTATCCAAAAAACTACAACTTCTTTAGGTTTAGACAAAAAAAACTACAACTTCTTTAAGTATATGCAACAAAACTACAACTTATTTAGGTTTAGGTAACAAAACTGCAACTTCTTTAAATTTAGGCAACAAAACTACAACTTCTTTAGGTTTAGACAATAAAACTACAACTTCTTTAGGTTTAGGCAACAAAATTATAACTTCTTTAAGTTTAGACAACAAAACCACAACTTCTTTAGGTTTATGCAATAAAACTACAATTTCTTTAGGTTTAACCAAAAAACTACAACTTCTTTAGGTTTAGGCAACAAAACTACAACTTTAGGTTTAGACAACAAATCTACAACTTTTTAGGTTTAGGTAACAAAACTACAACTTCTTTAAATTTAGGCAACAAAACTACAACTATTTTGGGTTTAGGCAACAAAACTACAACTTCTTTAGGTTTAGACAACAAAACTACAACATCTTTAGGTTTAAGCAACAAGACTACAACTTCTTTAGGTTTTAGACAACAAAACTACAACTTCTCTAGGTTTAGACAACAAAACTACAACTTCTTTAGGTTTAGACAATAAAACTACACCTTCTTTAGGTTTAAGCAGTAAAACTACAACTTCTTTAGGTTTAGGCAATAAAACTACAACTTCTTTAGGTTTAACCAAAAAACTACAACTTCTTTAGGTTTAGGTAACAAAACTACAACTTCTTTAGGTTTAGGCAACAAAACTACAACGTTTTAGGTTTAGGTAACAAAACTACAACTTCTTTAAATTTAGGCAACAAAACTACAACTATTTTGGGTTTAGGCAACAAAACTACAATTTCTTTAGGTTTAAGCAACAAGACTACAACTTCTTTGGTTTTAGACAACAAAACTACAACTTCTCTAGGTTTAGACAACAAAACTACAACTTCTTTAGGTTTACACAACAAAACTACAACTTCTTTAGGTTTAGGTAACAAAACTACAACTTCTTTAAATTTAGGCAACAAAACTACAACTATTTTGGGTTTAGGCAACAAAACTACAACTTCTTTAGGTTTAGACAATAAAACTACAACTTCTTTAGGTTTACACAACAAAACTACAACTTCTTTAGGTTTAGACAATAAAACTACAACTTCTTTAGGTTTAAGCAGTAAAACTACAACTTCTTTAGGTTTAACCAAAAAACTACAACTTCTTCAGGTTTAGGCAACAAAACTACAACTTCTTTAGGTTTAGGCAACAAAACTACAACTTTTTAGGTTTAGGTAACAAAACTACAACTTCTTTAAATTTAGGCAACAAAACTACAACTATTTTGGGTTTAGGCAACAAAACTACAACTTCTTTAGGTTTAGACAACAAAACTACAACTTCTTTAGGTTTAAGCAACAAGACTACAACTTCTTTAGGTTTAGACAACAAAACTACAACTTCTTTAGATTTAGACAATAAAACTACAACTTCTTTAGGTTTAGGCAACAAAATTACAACTTCTTTAAGTTTATGCAACAAAACTACAACATCTTTAGGTTTACACAACAAAACTACAACTTCTTTAGGTTTAAGCAGTAAAACTACAACTTCGTTAGGTTTAGGCAATAAAACTACAACTTCTTTAGATTTACACAACCAAAACTACAACTTCTTTAGCTTTACACAACAAAACTACAACTTCTTTAGGTTTAAGCAGTAAAACTACAACTTTTTTAGGTTTAGTTAACAAAACTACAACTTCAAATTTCACATTGGTGAGGTAGACTTGTGGAGGTGTACTCTACTTAATGTACTTCAGCTCAGCCCCCTGATTTGTTGCAATCAGCTACAATTTGACTTGTGACTGGTCAGCTCTCAGCTAGAAACAGGTGATGAGTATTCCAGGGGAGGGAACTGGAAGCAGGCTATAATATAAAATGAGGAATGGATATTATAATAGTCAGAAGAAGACATCCACAGAGACAAGACATCAAAAATGAGCTTTTTTTCCAAGACAGAGGTGGCCAGTGAACTCCCTTTAGTGGCTAGTAAGTGTATATCTTCTCTCAGGGTCTGGGTTTGATATATGGAACAATATTTATTTTCTTGAATATAAACCAGCAACTCCTCAACAGCTCAGTTTTTTTCTTAACCTCTCGTTGTTGCTCCACTGTGTTTTGGGTCAATTTGAACTAATTTTGACAGAAACTATCTTTCAATTTAAATTTTTGTTGAAGTCTAGAGATATAATATAGTGTATATATCTGTAGTGGAGAGTTTTATTATCTTCACACAGCTGAATTTAAGTTTGATCAGTTTCATCTATGATGTTTGCAGATGTATTTCTGACAGAAACCAGCTCTTTAACCCTTCATGTTTATCTATTTCACTGACCTACTAGACACCCACAACTATGAAGGTTCATATTTTATAACTTCAAAGACACACATCAAGAGTGAGGTTTCACATTTTTAGGGACATTTTTGAAACCCAAACTAATGTGACTTGATTCTGCATAAAGTTTGTTTTAAACTTTCTTATGAAATAACCATTTATAAATGTTAAATAGATAGTTAATTAAACTTAGTTAATCGTTATTTTACAGTTAATAAACAATGAAATTATAATAATGTTTACTAATTATTAGTAATGCTATAATTTCAGTTTTTGTATCAGTTGTTTGTGTAATATTAAATAATTTGTTTGTAAATTCTATAAAATTACATTCTGATTTCATTAGTAAACTATTTTTAACAGTTTGTTGTCTTACACATTTCATTTTATATACTATATAAAGTATTTGTTAATGATTACCAAATGATTTGTACTTTTAAGAATTTGTTTTAACCATTGACAAAGTATCACCTGTCTATCCAAATAATGTATATAGATGGTCTAGAAAAGTATTTATTAACAATTTAACAATGTATTATAATCATCAGTTGCAACTTCATAACAGCCATCCAAATAATGTTTAAGTATCTGGTCCATCTGAGTAATGTTTATATATGTTTTACAAACATTTTCTTTAAGGTTTACAAATCATTAACAAATACTTATACTGTATAACATGTTATAATGTGTGCAACAATAACCTGTTAAAACCACATAAATTAGAGCATTACTAATAATTAGAAAACATTATTGATTACAATTTCATGGTTTGTTATTATGGTATTAACTACATTTTAAATAACTGTTACTTTACCTTTTATTATTATAATTAGTGATGGATATTATAAAATAAAACTTTATGTACAATTGTACAACTTCTTTATGTTTACTACTGCATTTTGTTGTACTTGTACTGTGTGCAATGGCAATAAAGTTTAATCTAATTTAGGCAAGAAAAAAATACAATTGCTGTAGGTTTAGGCAATAAAACTACAACTTTGAAATTGCATGATGAAATTAAACATGTCATGTTCATCACAATGCCACAGTATCACACTTGTCCACAGATTTACCAATTTCTTTTTTTTTAAAAAGCCCCACGGAGTCATAGAACATAAATTATAATAGGTGTTTGACTTTGTCCTCCTGCAGGCCAATATAACCTCACACTCGTTGGCAAAACAAGGCGTGTGAGGTGCCAGATGGTGTCCAGCGCCGACACATCTGTGCTGTGCAAAGACATTTTGAGGGACAATGAGTTACTAATAACATACGTTTACATGCTCCTTAAAGGAGTGATTCTCAAAGTGGGGGCCGGGGACCCCCAGGGGTCCACAAAAAGTCTACAGATTCATTCATTTAATTTATCATGATATCATTTTATTTTGTTTACAAAAGGCTTCATAGTTCATAGACTGTAGTCAAAGTTCTACAAAACTACAACTTCTTTAGGTTTAGGCAACAAAACTACAACTTCTTTAGGTTTAAGCTACAAAACTACAACTTATTTAGGTTTAGACAACAAAACTACAACTTCTTTAGGTTTAGGCAACAAAACTATAACTTCTTTAGGTTTAGACAACAAAACTACAACTTCTTTAGATTTAGGCAACAAAACTACAACTTCTTTAGGTTTAGACAATAAAACTACACCTTCTTTACGTTTAAGCTACAAAACTACGACTTCTTTAGGTTTAGACAGTTAAATTACTTCTTCTAATATTGTTACTCCTCTGTGGTCTCATCTATCTTACAAGTAAATTGCATGATGACATGGCCGATGATCGGACCAGACAATGTGGTCACTCAGGTCGTGGCTGTCGATCGGACCGTACAGTGTGGTCACTCAGGTCGTGGCTGTCGATCGGACCGTACAGCGTGGTCACTCAGGTCGTGGCTGACGATCGGACTGTGCAGTGTGGTCACTCAGGTCGTGGCTGACGATCGGACCGTACAGCGTGGTCACTCAGGTCGTGGCTGACTAAATCGTGAGCTGGGGCTTTACATTATAAACGATCTACTCGTACAGGAGGAGCAGGAGTACACAACAACATCTCTAAAGTCGTACAGTGTATCCCAAGCTTAACCGCCGGCTGCTTCATGTTTACTGTACAGACATGAGAGTGGCATCAATCTGAACATCTGGAACTGTTCCTTTAGATAAACGATCAGATAGATTTGTGTATTTGACTCGTCTAATGTCTGTAAACTGTCCCAACAGATGAAGAGCCAGAGCTGAGGATCGTACTGCTCGGGAAGGTCGGAGTTGGAAAGAGTGCTTCAGGAAACACCATCCTGGGCGGGAAAAATCTCTTCCGCTCAGAGCCCAGTCTGTCCGCCATCACAACCAAGTGCCAGAAGCAAACGAGGAATATCGGCACACAACATGTGGTTGTTGTTGATACTCCGGGTCTGTGTAACGCTGATAAAACCGACGAGGAGGTGGTGAGAGAGATCAAGAAATCCATCTCACTTGCCAAACCTGGTCCTCACGTGTTCCTGATCGTGCTGAGGATGACGGATAAATACACCAGCGAAGAACAGAGAGTGGTGGAAATCATTCGCAGCACTTTCGGCAAAAACACGATGGCTCACGCTATGGTGTTGTTCACCTACGGAGATGTCCTGAAAGATATTTCCAGGGATGACTTCATTCGATCAAACGGAAATCTCCACAACCTGATCAAAGAGTGCAACTGGAGGTGCCATGTTTTTAAGAAAGTAGTGGAGGACGCCGATCAGGTCGCCGATCAGGTCCCCGACCAGGTTGCCGATCAGGTCCCCGATCAGGTTGCCAAGCTGCTGCTGAAGATCAACGAACGGGTTCAGGCAACAGAAAGAAGCGTCTACACTGCGGAGATGCTCCAAGAGGCTGAAATAGCCTCCGCGAAGGTACGAAACGCAGCAGGAGGAGGAGAAGTCATGCTAGGCAGTATTCAAAATAGTGCTTATTTTGGGATACTTGTTGGATGTTTGATGGGGTATCTTGTTAGCGGTGGTGAGGTGACGTCTACAATAGGAGCTGTAGCGGGAGCGTTAGCGGGTGGAGCACTGGGAAGTGTCGTGGCAGGTTTAGTGATTCTCGCCCGCAAAAACACATGCTGCAAGACATGCTGCAAGTAGTGAGGGTTATTTATTGTTTAAGCTGATCAGACCAATTATTATTAATGAAAATACTGTAAAGGGGAAATCATGGCAGTGGAGTTTGTATATATTGTTATTTTCATATAAAGTATGTTAACCAAAAGGCCAGTCAGCTAAGTTTGCTGCTGGTTCAGTTTTCTAATACATTAGCCTTTACAAAGAGTTTATAAGGTAACTAGGGCTGTCACACCATTACAATAGTTAATCGTGATTAATCACACATGTTTGTATCTGTTCTAAATGAACCTTAAAGGGAGATTTGTCAAGTATTTAATCCTCTTATCAACATGGGAGTGGGCAAATATGCTGCTTTATGTAAATGTATGTATATATTTATTATTGTAAATCAATTAACACAAATCAATGACAGATATTGATCCAGAAACCCTCACAGGTACTGCATTTAGCATAAAACAATATGCTCCAATCATAACATGGCAAACTGCAGCCCAACAGGCAACAACAGCTGTCAGTGTGTCAGTGTGCTGACTTGACTATGACTTGCCCCAAACTGCATGTGATTATCATAAAGTGGGCATGTCTGTAAAGGGGAGACTCGTGGGTACCCATAGAACCCATTCACATTCACTGATCTGGAGGTCAGAGGTCAAGGGACCCCTTTGCAAATGGACATAGCAGGTTTTCTTCGCCAAAATTGACCCTTTCTTTTAGACAATTTTCTGACTTTTTTTTTTTTTTTTTTTTTTTACATTTTTACTGACAATTTTCAGACAGTTTTTCCTTGCCAAAATTTAGCGTAACTTTGGAGCGTTATTTAACCTCCTTCATGACCAGCTAGTCTGACATTGGTACCAATGGATTCATCAGGGTTTATAGTTTACTATGATACCAGTATATTCATTCTAGCTGTAAAACTGAGCCTGATAGGAGCTCTTATAGACAGTAATGTCGGTCAGGGTCTCAGGCTGAAATGAGAGATTAACAACGAGTTGGTTGAGTTAAGGGTTAACGCAGACTGTCTCAGTCAGAGAGTCGGTGGTATCAGAGAGTATGAACATGACTAGAAGCTGGCTGGAGTCGTGACAATAAAGCACTTTTCATGAAATAAGAACAAAGTGTTTTCCTTAGTGAGAACATCAGGACACATTCATTCATCAACAACAAGAGTCCCGACTAAAAAACACAGAAATCTCACTAAATCTCTGGCGATCAAACGTGACTTTAGTGTGAACAAACATGGCCGACGGCGGGCGGGAAGAATTAGTGATGTTAGTTTTTATAAAGGATGGATGAAGTCATGGAGACACGTTAAATAAACACTAATCAACAAGTTGCTCCTCCATCTCTGAGCTCCATCTCACTGCTACCTTATGCTCCACATTTAGCGTTAGCTCATGCGTTAGCTCATGCGTTAGTCGCGGCCGCCATCACAGCAACTTCCTGCTTCAGTCAGCTTGGTTCTCTATTGGCTGTCGTTCTGCACATGACTGCATCATCGGCTGTCCTCGGGGTTGAGATCGGTGCGACCAGGATGGACTTAAGAGGCCGATCGTGGGACGTAAAAAACACTCTTAACGTACCTCACACCACAGGAACATCTGGAAAGATCATCTGTAGAACCATCAAACTATCATCAGGAGGAACCGGGACCAGAATCAGCTGGATTCTGGTGTAGTGTGGACCTCGACATAAGACACTGAACTTCCATGAATGTACTTATTTGCGCTCGCAAAGGTGATCACGCCATCGGCAGCTCCACCTGGTCGACCTGGTGCTCACCGGCGATCTAATGAAGGAAGTCCATCGGGAGAGTAAGAATCAGAACCTGAGGAGTCGACATCGATCGCGTCGCTCTGACTGAGGAACCGAGGAACGATCCGAGTCTCCGTCTCTCGCTGCCCTGAAGCACTGAGCTCGTCCTCTTCACACTTCGTCCTCCGGGACAGATGCTGTCGCCTATTCTTTGGAGATTTTTTGGACTTATTTTCCCAGAATCCAGGGAGGTCGTGAGTAGAGCAGCAACAGGGACATTATGAGAGGAATAGAATTGATTTTGTTTGACTAATTCTGTAATTGATTACGTAATTATAACATCTGGTTGATATTACTGTTTTACTGCTGTAAGCTTTTGCATAACTGAAATAAAGTAACCCATCTGCAGTTAAAGTAAAGGTTCCACTGCAGTATTACTTCTAATCTGTCTTTAAGTAGCCTCTTTAGGAAGAAGACGGTTAACAGCTGGGGGGGGGGGGTGCTCTGGTCTCTTTTACCAGGTTAACAGACAATAGCTTCAGACTGGACACGTCATAATCCAGATAGTAACAATACACTGAAGTACGTCACATTCATATTTTAATCTCTTTAATCAGGATCTTTGGACAGTCAGAGCTGAGCAGTAACGTTACGGGCATCTTAGTTTATTTAACACGAGCTAAAACTGTTAGATAATGTTAACTAACATTTTAGTTCATGCAACAGACAACAGGACGTAGGCGACGACAGGACGTAGGCGATGATGACAGGACATAGGCGACGACAGGACATAGGCGACGACAGGACGTAGGCGATGATGACAGGACGTAGGCGACGACAGGACATAGGCGATGATGACAGGACATAGGCGACGACAGGACGTAGGCGATGATGACAGAACATAGGTGACGACAGGACATAGGCGACGACAGGACGTAGGCGATGATGACAGGACGTAGGCGACGATGACAGGACGTAGGCGACGACAGGACGTAGGCGATGATGACAGGACGTAGGCGATGATGACAGGACGTAGGGGACAACAGGACAAAGGCGACGATGACAGGACGTAGGCGACGACAGGACGTAGGCGATAATGACAGGACATAGGCGACGACAGGACATAGGCGACGACAGGACGTAGGCGATGATGACAGGACGTAGGCGACGACAGGACATAGGCGACGACAGGACGTAGGCGATGATGACAGGACGTAGGCGACGATGACAGGACGTAGGCGACGACAGGACGTAGGCGATGATGACAGGACGTAGGCGACGATGACAGGACGTAGGCGACGACAGGACGTAGGCGATGATGACAGGACGTAGGGGACAACAGGACAAAGGCGACGATGACAGGACGTAGGCGATGATGACAGGACGTAGGCAATAATGACAGGACGTAGGCGATGGTGACAGGACGTAGGCGATGATGACAGGACGTAGGCGACGATGACAGGACGTAGGCGACGACAGGACGTAGGCGATGATGACAGGACGTAGGCGACGATGACAGGACGTAGGCGACGACAGGACGTAGGCGATGATGACAGGACGTAGGGGACAACAGGACAAAGGCGACGATGACAGGACGTAGGCGATGATGACAGGACGTAGGCGATAATGACAGGACGTAGGCGATGGTGACAGGACGTAGGCGATGATGACAGGACGTAGGCGACGATGACAGGACGTAGGCGACGACAGGATGTAGGCGATGATGACAGGACGTAGGGGACAACAGGACAAAGGCGACGATGACAGGACGTAGGCGATGATGACAGGACGTAGGCGATAATGACAGGACGTAGGCGATGGTGACAGGACGTAGGCGATGATGACAGGACATAGGCGATGATGACAGGACGTAGGCGATGGTGACATGACGTAGGCGACGATGACAGGACGTAGGCGATGATGACAGGACGTAGGGGACGATGACAGGACATAGGGGACGATGACAGGACGTAGGGGACAACAGGACAAAGGCGATGATGACAGGACGTAGGGGACGATGACAGGACATAGGGGACGATGACAGGACGTAGGGGACAACAGGACGTAGGCGATAATGACAGGACATAGGCGATGATGACAGGACGTAGGCGATGGTGACATGACGTAGGCGACGATGACAGGACGTAGGCGATGATGACAGGACGTAGGGGACGATGACAGAACGTAGGGGACAACATGACAAAGGCGATGATGACAGGACGTAGGCGACGATGACAGGACGTAGGGGACGACAGAACGTAGGTGACGACAGAACATAGGTGATGATGACAGGACGTAGGGGACGACAAGACGTAGGTGACGACAGGACGTAGGGGACGATGACAGGACGTAGGCGATGATGACAGGACGTAGGCGATGATGACAGGACGTAGGCGATGATGACAGGACGTAGGCGATGGTGACAGGACGTAGGCGATGGTGACATGACGTAGGCGACGATGACAGGACGTAGGCGATGATGACAGGACGTAGGCGATGATGACAGGACGTAGGCGATGATGACAGGACGTAGGCGATGACAGGACGTAGGGGACGATGACAGGACATAGGGGACGATGACAGGACGTAGGGGACAACAGGACAAAGGCGATGATGACAGGATGTAGGGGACGATGACAGGACATAGGGGACGATGACAGGACGTAGGGGACAACAGGACGTAGGCGATGATGACAGGACATAGGCGATGATGACAGGACGTAGGCGATGGTGACATGACGTAGGCGACGATGACAGGACGTAGGCGATGATGACAGGACGTAGGGGACAACAGGACAAAGGCGATGATGACAGGACGTAGGGGACGATGACAGGACATAGGGGACGATGACAGGACGTAGGCGACGATGACAGGACGTAGGGGACGACAGGACATAGGTGACGACAGAACATAGGTGATGATGACAGGACGTAGGGGACGACAGGACGTAGGTGACGACAGGACGTAGGGGACGATGACAGGACATAGGGGACGACAGGACGTAGGTGACGACAGGACATAGGCGAAGATGACAGGACGTAGGGGACGATGACAGGACGTAGGGGACGACAGGACGTAGGTGACGACAGGACATAGGCGATGATGACAGGACGTAGGGGACGACAGGACGTAGGGGACGACAGGACGTAGGGGACGACAGGACGTAGGGGATGATGACAGGACGTAGGGGACGATGACAGGACGTAGGGGACGACAGGACGTAGGTGACGACAGGACATAGGCGAAGATGACAGGACGTAGGGGACGACAGGACGTAGGTGACGACAGGACATAGGCGATGATGACAGGACGTAGGCGATGATGACAGGACGTAGGCGACGACAGGACATAGGCGATGATGACAGGACGTAGGCGACGACAGGACGTAGGCGATGATGACAGGACATAGGCGACGACAGGACATAGGCGACGACAGGACGTAGGCGATGATGACAGGACGTAGGCGACGATGACAGGACGTAGGCGACGACAGGACGTAGGCGATGATGACAGGACGTAGGCGATGGTGACAGGACGTAGGCGACGATGACAGGACGTAGGCGACGACAGGACGTAGGCGATGATGACAGGACGTAGGCGATGGTGACAGGACGTAGGCGATGATGACAGGACATAGGCGATGATGACAGGACATAGGCGACGATGACAGGATGTAGGCGACGACAGGACGTAGGCGATGATGACAGGACGTAGGCGATGATGACAGGACGTAGGGGACAACAGGACAAAGGCGATGATGACAGGACGTAGGGGATGATGACAGGACATAGGGGACGATGACAGGACGTAGGCGACGATGACAGGACGTAGGGGACGACAGGACGTAGGTGACGACAGAACATAGGTGATGATGACAGGACGTAGGGGACGACAGGACGTAGGTGACGACAGGACGTAGGGGACGATGACAGGACGTAGGGGACGACAGGACGTAGGTGACGACAGGACACAGGCGAAGATGACAGGACGTAGGGGACGATGACAGGACGTAGGGGACGACAGGACGTAGGTGACGACAGGACATAGGCGATGATGACAGGACGTAGGGGATGACAGGACGTAGGGGACGACAGGACGTAGGTGACGATGACAGGACGTAGGGGACGATGACAGGACGTAGGGGACGACAGGACGTAGGTGACGACAGGACATAGGCGATGATGACAGGACGTAGGCGACGACAGGACGTAGGGGACGACAGGACGTAGGGGACGACAGGACGTAGGTGACGACAGGACATAGGCGATGATGACAGGACGTAGGGGATGACAGGACGTAGGGGACGACAGGACGTAGGTGACGATGACAGGACGTAGGGGACGATGACAGGACGTAGGGGACGACAGGACGTAGGTGACGACAGGACATAGGCGATGATGACAGGACGTAGGCGACGACAGGACGTAGGGGACGACAGGACGTAGGGGACGACAGGACGTAGGTGACGACAGGACGTAGGCGATGATGACAGGACGTAGGCGACGACAGGACGTAGGGGACGACAGGACGTAGGGGACGACAGGACGTAGGTGACGACAGGACATAGGCGATGATGACAGGACGTAGGGGATGACAGGACGTAGGGGACGACAGGACGTAGGTGACGATGACAGGACGTAGGGGACGATGACAGGACGTAGGGGACGACAGGACGTAGGTGACGACAGGACATAGGCGATGATGACAGGACGTAGGCGACGACAGGACGTAGGGGACGACAGGACGTAGGGGACGACAGGACGTAGGTGACGACAGGACGTAGGGGACGATGACAGGACGTAGGGGACGACAGGACGTAGGCGATGATAACAGGACGTAGGCGATGATGACAGGACGTAAACGATGATGACAGGACGTAGGCGATGATGACAGGACGTAGGCGATGATGACAGGACGTAGGCGATGGTGACAGGACGTAGGTGATGATGACAGGACGTAGGCGATGATGACAGGACGTAGGCGATTATGACAGGACATAGGCGACGATGACAGGACGTAGGCGACGGTGACATGACGTAGGCGACGATGACAGGACGTAGGCGATGATGACAGGACGTAGGGGACGATGACAGGACATAGGGGACGATGACAGGACGTAGGCGACGACAGGACGTAGGCGATGATGACAGGACATAGGCGACGACAGGACATAGGCGACGACAGGACATAGGCGACGACAGGACGTAGGCGATGATGACAGGACGTAGGGGACAACAGGACAAAGGCGATGATGACAGGACGTAGGGGACGATGACAGGACATAGGGGACAATGACAGGACTTAGGCGACGATGACAGGACGTAGGGGACGACAGGACGTAGGTGACGACAGAACATAGGTGATGATGACAGGACGTAGGGGACGACAGGACGTAGGTGACGACAGGACGTAGGGGACGATGACAGGACGTAGGGGACGACAGGACGTAGGTGACGACAGGACGTAGGCGAAGATGACAGGACGTAGGGGACGATGACAGGACGTAGGGGACGACAGGACGTAGGTGACGACAGGACATAGGCGATGATGACAGGATGTAGGGGACGACAGGACGTAGGGGACGACAGGACGTAGGTGACGACAGGACGTAGGGGACGATGAAAGGACGTAGGGGACGATGACAGGACGTAGGGGACGATGAAAGGACGTAGGGGACGATGACAGGATGTAGGGGACGACAGGACGTAGGTGATGACAGGACATAGGCGAAGATGACAGGACGTAGGGGACGATGACAGGACGTAGGGGACGACAGGACGTAGGGGACGACAGGACGTAGGCGATGATGACAGGATGTAGGGGACGACAGGACGTAGGGGACGATAGGACGTAGGTGACGACAGGACGTAGGGGACGATGACAGGACGTAGGGGACGACAGGACATAGGCGATGATAACGACGTAGGCGATGATGATAGGACGTAAACGATGATGACAGGACGTAGGCGATGATGACAGGACGTAGGCGATCCGGACATAGGCGACAGCAACAGGACGTAGGCGACGGCAACAAGACGTAGTTGAGGACGACATGACGTAACTTTAATGTGCTTGTAAGAAAGACGTCTGTAGAACAACTCTGAACTGTATCATAAATGTGTATTTTAGGCACAGACGCTGAAACATTTCTGAAACTTCCAGTGGACACTGAAACAGCAGCGGAGCCTCGGCAGAGCCTCGGCAGAACCTCGGCAGAGTCGTGGTGCGGCCGGATCCTGTGGATATCTTCTGCTACTGTTCTCATTTGATCTGTTGACAAGGACGAGCTCTGTGTAAAATATGATGTCATTTTTTAGACAGTGCTTTCATTGTGTCTGAATTACTTCATCTTTTACCAATAATAAAGATGATCCTCCAGACGGCATCATCACTCTGATTAATGTCAATATCACCGACTGGAACCAGCTAGTTTATGTCAGATCATCGACCTGCTGACAGGTGTGTTAAGGTGCTGATAATAGAAACTACTGTTTGATCTAACCCACATTATAACATTATAACCCACATTATAACATTATAACGTTATAACATTTTAACATTCCTGAAGAAATCAATAATTTAACACAAAAATGGTCCTCCAGAGTCCGACATCAGAACTGCGTCCATAGCAACGGCATGTTATACGTAACAACAGTCTGTTATACGTAGCAATGGTCTGTTATACGTAGCAGCGGTCTGTTATACGTAGCAACGGCCTGTTATACGTAGCAACGGTCTGTTATACGTAGCAACGGTCTGTTACACGTAGCAGCGGTCTGTTATACCTAGCAACGGCCTGTTATACGTAGCAGCGGTCTGTTATACGTAGCAACGGCCTGTTATACGTAGCAGCGGTCTGTTATACGTAGCAACGGTCTGTTATACGTAGCAACGGCCTGTTATACGTAGCAACGGTCTGTTATACGTAGCAGCGGTCTGTTATACGTAGCAACGGTCTGTTATACCTAGCAACGGCCTGTTATACGTAGCAACGGTCTGTTATACGTAGCAACGTCCTGTTATACATAGCAACGGCCTGTTATAAAGAAATAACAGACCGTAGAACGGCGTGATCGACCATCAGAATGGAGTATTCAACAAAGCCGTGTAATAAATAATAATAATAAAACTGTGTAAGGAGTTATTCTATTGGATGAGTAGCCTACTTTTAGTTTTGATACTTAAAAGTACATTTTGGTGTAATATTTCTTTACTTTACTACTTTTACTTGCAACGGAGTATTTTTATATGGTGGAATGGAAACTTTGAAAGTGCAAACAGGTTTATTATCTTCCGACTGGAGAGATTTCACCACAGTTGGTTGCAGCTGAATAAAACCCTGCAGATATAACAGACATAAATACATGTATATTTATATATATACATGTATATATATATGTCTATATGTCTATGGATACGACAGTACAACAGACATACTGTATGTTCTTCTTGTTTTGGCGTCGGAGGCCATGACTCGGTGGTTTAATGAGCTGCTGCCCTCTGGAGGTCACCGGAGAAACGGGAACTATTAGTGTTTCAAATATGAACCAGTCATGTGTATATTTCATCATAATAATAATAATAATAATAATAATATAATGAATAATGATATTTCATGAACATTTCAGTGACTGAAAACACTTTAATCAACACCTTTTATTACATATTATATTACAACACATAACTATAACCATTACGTTGTCCACCTTCAGAGAGCTTTAGTGATTCCAGTAACCAGCCGGAGGAGTTGAACGTCTCCTTATGTCCTCTGGGAGACATGAATCATGTGTTACGGTCCAACGTCTTCTGTCTTCAGCGTGATGATCATCATGAGGACGCTGTGGTTTCCTGGTAGAGTCGATCCAGCCAGCTCCGGTTTATCTGCATCGAAGGTTTCCAGCTGAACGTCGACACAGTTCAGCTTCCACCTGTCGAGCAACGCTTCAACAGACCAGTCGGCACTGAGACACCGGGAGGACACAGAGGACGAAGAGGAGGAAGAGGAGGAGGAAGAGGAGGAGGACAAAGGTTAAAACTGAAGCAGTGACACAGATGTCAGGTTTAACTATAATAACTTAATAACATAACTACGGTCTAAAGGTTATTGTATATTATTTTATATTATTGTATATTATTTTATATTATTCTATATTTTATATTATTCTATATTATTTTATATTATTGTATATTATTTTATATTATGGTATATTATTCTATATTATTCTATATTATTGTATAATAATTGTATAATAATTGTGATAATGTCTCAGCACCTCCTCTCCTGGTACGCGGTCCAGAACTGAGCTCTGGGGTTCTTCCTCAGAAGGAAAGACACAGTCAGGAGGACGTCTTCAAAATCTGGAACAGGTTACAAACGTTTAGTCACTCAGGTTCACGTGCACACTGCCAGGTCACAAGTATGTGCACGTAGGAGACAACGACAGGACGTAGGAGAGGAGGACAGGAGTTGGGAGAGGAGGACAGGACGTAGGAGAGGAGGACAGGACATAGGAGAGGAGGACAGGAGTTGGGAGAGGAGGACAGGACGTAGAAGAGGAGGACAGGACGTAGGAGAGGAGGACAGGACGTAGGAGACGACGTGACGTAGTCGATGACGTAGGTGATGACGTGACGTAGGTGACGACGTGACGTAGGTGACGACGTGACTTAGGTGACGACGTGACGTAGGTGACGAAGTGACTAAGGTGACGACGTGACGTAGGCGACGACGTGACGTAGGCGACGATGTGACATAGGCGACGATGACAGGACGAAGGTGACGACATGACGGAGGCGACGATGACGATGACAGGACGTAGGTGACAACGACAGGACGTAGGTGACGTGGACAGGACACATACATACTACGAGGTCATAAGCATGTGGACATAGGAACCAACCCTGTGGCTCGTAGAAGACGTCCGATCCCAAGATGATGTCCATCTCGGGAAGCAGAACGAGCTCAGGTGAGACTTCCCCCCAGGTGAGGCCCAGCACGCCGACATCACGGAGGCCGTTGGCCTCACAGCTGCGCCTGCAGTTCTCCAGACACACTGGAGTCTCAGCGCTGTCCGACAGGATCACCTTCGCACCGCACCTGGCAGCCACCACACCCGGTAGACTCACACCTGCACCGAGCTGCGGAGACACACACACCTCACAAACAGTTTACAAGATGACCGCTCACAATCCCAAACTGTGAGATGAAAGTCTCGTCCTCACCTCCAGCACCGTCCTGTCTCTCAGCTGGTGTCTCTGTGTCCACAGATACTGGGCCAGAACCACGGCACAGGGCCACACATACATCCCATACTGGGCATCCAGAACCTGACGAGAGGATCACAGGTAAACACACAGGTAACTACACACAGGTAGGTAAACACACAGGTAGACACACAGGTAAACACACAGATAAACACACAGGTAAACACACAGGTCAACACACAGGTAAACACACAGGTAGGTAAACACACAGGTAAACACACAGGTAGGTAAACGCACAGGTAGGCAAACACACAGGTAGGTAAACACACAGGTAAACACGCAGGTAGACACGCAGGTAGACACATAGGTAAACACACAGGTAACTACACAGGTAAACACACAGGTAGGTAAACACACAGGTAGGCAAACACACAGGTAGGTAAACACACAGGTAAACACGCAGGTAGACACATAGGTAAACACACAGGTAACTACACAGGTAAACACACAGGTAGACACACAGGTAGACACACAGGTAGACACACAGGTAAACACACAGGTAAACACACAGGTAGACACACAGGTAGACACACAGGTAAACACACAGGTAGGTAGACACACAGGTAAACACACAGGTAACTACACAGTTAAACACACAGGTAAACACACAGGTAGGTAAACACACAATACACACAGGTAAACACACAGGTACACACACAGGTAAACACACAGGTAGGTAAACACACAGAGAAACACACAGATAACTACACAGGTAAACACACAGGTAAACACACAGGTAACTACACAGGTAGGTAAACACACAGGTAACTACACAGGTAGGTAAACACACAGGTAACTACACAGGTAGGTAAACACACAGGTAACTACACAGGTGAACACACAGGTAAACACACAGGTAGGTAAACACACAATACACACAGGTTAACACACAGGTAACTACCAAAGAGTGATGAGAACAAAACACAACTAGCATATTGGACATTTTAACCACACCTTGCATATCAATCCACAAAATGTACGAGACAGTTTCAAGATATTAGACAATTTCTGAATAACCTCCAGTCTTCTAGAGATCATCCATCACAGTCCGTAGTGATTCTACTGGACGCCTACAGACATCCAGTTACATTAGTTTACATCTGATTTAAATAAAGATATATTGAGTTAGTTTAGTTACTGGATGTATCCAGATAGTTTATATCACACAGTGAAGTCAGTTTCACACAGAAGTTCATTAACAGCTGCTGGACCTGCAGTATCATCATGTACATTAAAGCTGGAACAGACAGGGACTCAGGTATGGAGACAGACAGGGACTGACCTCAGGGATGGAGACAGACAGGGTGTCTCTGTTGTTGTCTTTAAAGGTGAACTGTCTGTCTCCTCTGCTGGGTGTCTCTGGTGTCTCTGGTGTCTCTGGTCCTCTGGGCTCCATCCTGCTGGTTAAAACTCCTTCAATTACATCATCACATCTCCAGCTAGTACTCAGACTCTTTGTCTTCTGGGGAGGAATTCGTTAAACCAATTTAATTGATCTTTATATTGATCTTGATATTGATGTATGATCACTAGCAGCCACGCTGAAGTCTACTTCCTTGTGATGTGTGGTCGCGAACGAGTCGGTTCTTTGAGCCGGTTCTTTTAAGTGAACGATGGGAGCCGGCTCCCGTCCGAGAGACGTTTTTTTTTTCTTTCTTTAATTAATTCAAGGCTGAATGATAGGATGCTTCCCGGCATTGGACGCTTGATGGGCTGTCACTAGACACAGACTGTCCCCACCTGATTGGACGAACGCTTTCACTGGCTTCTCTTCTTGGTGAGCTGAGCCAAATGATCTGGATCACTAAAAAGAGCCTTAATTCCCATCACGACTGTTTCCGTGTCGACCACGACAACAAAAAGAAGACACTTCAACAGCCAATCAAATCAACGCAAAATGCCTGGCGGGAAGGCTTGAGCTACATCCTGTCCAATCAGCGTTTAGCTCTGGCGGGCCGTGATAGCCAATGAGCTTTCTGTTCCGGCTACAGGGGGCGGGCTCTAGTGATGTCATCAGTTGCCTTCAGCAGTGTGTTGACTAGCAGCCGCAGCTAGCTGAGTTAGCTCCACAGCTAGCTTCAGAATGAACCATAAGAGTAAGAAGCGGATTAAAGAGGCGAAGCGGAGCGCCAGACCGGAGCTGAAGGACTCTTTGGACTGGATCAGACACGACTACCAGGACTCCTTCGACGTGTCGCATCGCAGCGTGAAGGTAAACTCTCCATGGAGCATCCAGGCTGAGCTAACAGGAGCTAACAGGAGCTAGCCGCAGCCAAGGCCTATAGAAGGAGGCTGCATCACGCGTCATATTTCCGGGTGGTATTGTGCATGCGCAGTAGAATCTGGTCTGCACTCGCCGAAATTGAGCCAATCAAAACGCAGCTTGAGTTACACTGCGCATGCGCTGTACCCTATATACAAGACCCGCGTCCCAGCCTCCTCCTATAGGCCTTGACTGCAGCAGGAGTGCAGCTGGTCACGTAGACAGCGAGCTGCTGTTACACCAAGTCACACATATATATCGCTAAGTTATATATCACTAAGTTATATATCACTAAGTCACACATACTGTATATATCACTAAGTTATATATCACTAAGTTATATATCACTAAGTCACACATACTGTATATATCACTAAGTTATATATCACCAAGTTATATATCACTAAGTTATATATCACTAAGTCACACATACTGTATATATCACTAAGTTATATATCACCAAGTCACACATACTGTATATATCGCTAAGTTATATATCACTAAGTTATATATCACTAAGTTATATATCGCTAAGTTATATATCACCAAGTTATATATCACTAAGTTATATATCACTAAGTTATATATCACTAAGTCACACATACTGTATATATCACTAAGTTATATATCACTAAGTCACATATATATATCACTAAGTCACTCATACTGTATATATCACTAAGTTATATATCGCTAAGTTATATATCACTAAGTTATATATCACTAAGTTATATATCACTAAGTCACACATACTGTATATATCACTAAGTTATATATCACTAAGTCACATATATATATCACTAAGTCACTCATACTGTATATATCACTAAGTTATATATCACTAAGTCACATATATATATCACTAAGTCACACATACTGTATATATCACTAAGTTATATATCACTAAGTCACACATACTGTATATATCACTAAGTTATATATCACTAAGTCACATATATATCACTAAGTCACTCATACTGTATATATCACTAAGTTATATATCACTAAGTCACATATATATATCACTAAGTCACACATACTGCATATATCACTAAGTTATATATCACTAAGTTATATATCACTAAGTCACATATATATATCACTAAGTCACTCATACTGTATATATCACTAAGTTATATATCACTAAGTCACATATATATATCACTAAGTCACACATACTGTATATATCACTAAGTTATATATCACTAAGTCACATATATATCACTAAGTCACACATACTGTATATATCACTAAGTTATATATCACTAAGTCACATATATATATCACTAAGTCACACATACTGTATATATCACTAAGTTATATATCACTAAGTCACATATATATATATCACTAAGTCACACATACTGTATATATCACTAAGTTATATATCACTAAGTCACATATATATATCACTAAGTCACACATACTGTATATATCACTAAGTTATATATCACTAAGTCACATATATATCACTAAGTCACTCATACTGTATATATCACTAAGTTATATATCACTAAGTCACATATATATATCACTAAGTCACACATACTGTATATATCACTAAGTTATATATCACTAAGTCACATATATATATCACTAAGTCACTCATACTGTATATATCACTAAGTTATATATCACTAAGTCACATATATATATCACTAAGTCACACATACTGTATATATCACTAAGTTATATATCACTAAGTCACATATATATCACTAAGTCACACATACTGTATATATCACTAAGTTATATATCACTAAGTCACATATATATATATATATCACTAAGTCACACATACTGTATATATCACTAAGTTATATATCACTAAGTCACATATATATATCACTAAGTCACACATACTGTATATATCACTAAGTTATATATCACTAAGTCACATATATATGTCACTAAGTTATATATCACTAAGTTGTATATCACTAAGTCACATACATATGTCACTAAGTTATATATCACTAAGTCACATATATATCACTGTCACATATATATATATATCACTAAGTCACATATATATCACTAAGTTGTATATCACTAAGTTATATATCACTAAGTCACATTATTAGTTTAATTTCAGGCTCTGACATCTTTTTATTTAACTTCATCACATACTTAATGTTACTAGTAACAGCTAGAGTAGCAGTAACACTCATTTATTACTGTCTTTATTTACAAATTTTCAAAATAAAGAATGCACATAAAAATAAAAGAATAACAATAAGGCATTAAACAATAAAACACTAAACAGTAAGGCATTAAACAATAAGGTATTAAATTAAAGGGAAATCAAAAGTATTGACCGTAAAAGGTGAATCCTTGTGTGTCACTTAACAAAACGTGCTCTGATGTCCTTAGAGGACGGAAATGTCTGCATAAAATTATATATTATAAAATATAATATATTATTATTTTCCACGTTTTGTAGAATTTTAACCCTTAAAATGCCAGTTGGTTTACATAATGCCATTGTTGTTTTTTCTATATACTAAATGCTAGGTTGATTTTTTTCCACAGTCTGTGATATGTCAAAGATTTATTTTAATGCATTTTTTATTTTTTGTGTGCAGGAAAACAGCATGTTTAGGGCAAACATGGTGGAAATAGTAAAAAGTCCAGTGTTGAAGCAAGCGAGGGCTTTAGGTTTAAGAGAATACATGATTTTATGCTGTAATGGCTGCGAGGTCAAAAAGTGTGGTTTTAATGGATTTCAATGGGGACATTTTTGTCTGAGTGTATTTTTGTCTACACAGTTTATTATAGATTCAAGTATTCAGTATTGCTGGAAATGTAAATAATTGCTGACAATGATCCTGATCTATTTGACTTCAGGACATCTCTGACTACAGACATGCTGAAAATCAAACATTTTACTGGATTCATTTAGAGGTTTAGTTAAAGTCTCTAGAAGTATATGATTCAACTTTTTCCCTTCATGGTCTGGAGCAGGGGTCAGCAACCTGCATCTCTTCAGCTCCGCTCCAGAGACTCTCTGTGGATTTAAAAAAAATAAATAGTGGAAATTAATAACATTTAGTTACAAATAGTTTATATTTTCATTTTTATTTCTCATTGTTGTAGGTATGGTACGACGGTACGACGTATACGAGTATTAGGGCCACATTGAGGGAAAAAATACATCTGAGATTTAGAGAATAAAGTCATAGGTTTACAAGAAAAAAAGTCGTAGTATTACGACAATCAAGCCTTAATATTATAAAGTAGTAATTTGTCGTGTTATTTTCTTTTTTTCTCGTAAACTTCGGACTTTTTTTCTCGTTTTCCCTCAATGTGGTCCTAATACTCCGTAGTACATTGTCTCTTTGGCCCTCACTGCATTAGACTTATATACTATATACTGAGACTATAAACTGCGTTACCTTCATCACAATGATCACATGTTTTGCAGCTCCAGACAGATTTTTATTTTTTTGCCTAAATGGCTCTTTGATAGTAAAGGTTGTTGACCCCTGATCTAGAGTTAAAAAAGTTAACAAAAATCCCAATAAATTGAAATATTGAATCACAATACTTAAAAATCACAATACATAAGGAATGGGCACCCAGGTATGGTGATAGTATTGAATCAGGAGATAGGTGTTTCGTTCCAGTCCTAATAAAAACTGTAACTTTGGAAGATCTCCACTTGATTTGACTTCATGTGTATTTGGCTGAAGCTTCGTACTAACTTCAGATAAACTTTGGAATATATTTTTTGCACAAAACGTGATTTTGTCATCCCATCGCTTGCATTGAAGATGCTTGAAGAAGGGATCTTTTAATGGCCAGTATGAACCGGAGGAATGATTACAGCAAGTAAAACCTGTTTCAGTTCAGTCAGTTCAGACTGTGAAGCAGCGTTGGTCTGTCAGCATGATTCCTACAGTTAGCAGGGGAGCACTGAACACTCACAAAACAACCAAACGCAGAGCTGCAGTTATTTCAGGGCTGTAACATTAGAAGAAGCTCATTCTCAGCAAAGTGAGTTAAGAAATAGCCACAGCTGATGTGGTGTTATGTTGTTGTGCCACAGTCTGGGAGGGTGTTGCCTTCAGCTAACCAAAGAGGTGTTAAAAACAAGTTTATAAAACAGCACTGACCTGCATTACTCAACACAAGAATGTGTACTTCAAACACACACACAAACACACACACACACCCTTTTCTGTGTGTCCTGATATCAGCTCCAGTTTGAGCCTCTTTATATTTGATCTTTTCAGAAAGCTGAACATTTTGAAAACCCAGGTCTTTTAATGACACGTACAGTACCGTACCGTACTGTACTGTAACGTACCATACCGTTGTACCGTACTGTACTGTACCGTACTGTAACGTACCATACTGTACCGTACCGTACCGTACTGTACCGAAGCTTTGACATGTCCTCGCTCAAAGATTAGGAAATATATAATGTTGAAAATGCCTCATCGTGTAGGAGTGTAACGATACGTTTTTACAACGATATTGATGCGTATCCCTTTCCATGGTTCCGATACGATTCAAGGACGATATTTGGCTCATCTAGAGCGATAAATACGATTCAATGACTTTAAATCAATACAGTGTGACTGAAATAAATATGTGATACGGGACAGAGCAGGTCAGGATTCCTCAAAGTTTTTCTTGTAAGGGAATCAGGGATAAATTGATTATGGATATAAACAAGTAACGATTAATGGCAAATACATACAGCTTTTATTAGAAAATAATAAAAAGTGCAACTTCAGGACCCGCTGCTTCAGTTCTCAAGATACAAGGCAATGAAATATTTAACAACAAATATAATAAACCAACTTCTATTCAGGTTAAATGAACTGTGGTTTAACAAGTGCACGCCGTGTTAGCAGGTGCGTGGAAAGACTGGTCAGGTTTCCGTTGTAAACGGCAAACAGCGAGTGATTTATCGAGGACGTCTCCCTTTTTATAAAAGCCAAAATGTTTCCACACGCCGGACCTTAAACACGGCTTGAATCTCTCTCTCTCTCGTCTGGCTCTTCGCCGCCATCAGCCTGATTCGTTTTGTTGTCGTCTTTCTCAGATTGGCGCTGCTGGAGCATGTCGATGACATCATACACAGGGAGAGTGAACCGGAGTAACGTTTAACATTTCATTACTATTAAAAGTGCTAAAAAACACATCCATATAAAGTTTGTCGTGCTTAAATACAAGGTGCAAATTCTTAGTATCGATAGATTATTTACCTTGTAAATTGATTTGGTATCGATATACGTCTCCCGTGAAGGACAACCTGCCGAGTACCTATCGATGTAGTTGGATCGTAGGATTATAAATCGATCCATCATGTAGTAGATGAATCGTTACACCCTTATTATCGTGTAACAGAATATGTTGTTATCCAGATGGAAATGCCTTCACGACACTGACCTGATATCTGCCTGTGTTACAGGACAACGTTGAGCGCGTGGACACCCTCTATCTCAGCCCCGAGGAGTTCATCCAGCGCTTCGAGCGGCCCTACAAGCCCGTTGTCCTGCAGAACAGCCAGGAGAGCTGGCCCGCCCGGGAAAAATGGACTCTGGAGCGCCTCAAACGCAAATACCGCAACCAGAAATTCAAGTGCGGGGAGGACAACGACGGGTACTCCGTGAAAATGAAGATGAAGTACTACATGGAGTACCTGGAGACCACCAGGGACGACAGCCCGCTCTACATCTTCGACAGCAGCTACGGTGAACACGCCAAACGCCGGAAGCTGCTGGAGGACTACCAGGTGCCCGTCTTCTTCAGGGACGACCTGTTCCAGTTTGCAGGAGAGAAGCGCAGACCGCCGTACAGGTTGGATCTTTGTTTATTACACTTTACAGATAATTAAAGGTTCCCTGTGGAGTTATAGATGCTACGGATAAAATACTTTGACTTCGGATTTGAAAAAAATCTGCTTTGTAAATGTTTAAGAGGAAGGAAATGCAATTTTATTAGTTTACAAGAAAACTCCACAGTACACCTTTTAACAACAAACTTATCAGAATGAATAAAGCTTCATCATAATAAATCTGCTAATTACTTTCTCAATTAATCGATTCATCTTTTAGAGTATAAAATGTCAAAAACGCGACGTCTTCTTGTGTCTCGTTTTGTCCGACCAACAGTCGAAATATGAAAACATTTAGTGTATAGTGAGTCATTACATTAGAGATGATTTACTGGAAGGTGTGGATGTGATTGATCACCCTGAGGGACAAAGTAAAGACTTGTTAACTGTCAACGAGTCTGAGTTTGCTTGTTGAGCAGAAGAAGAGGACGTTTCAGAGACAGATGACGGTACAGCTCACTGGTTTGTCCTCTGGTCTCCTCACAGGTGGTTCGTAATGGGCCCGGCTCGCTCCGGCACCGGCATCCACATCGACCCGCTGGGCACCAGCGCCTGGAACGCCCTGGTTCAAGGACACAAGAGGTGGTGTCTGTTCCCCACCAACACACCCCGAGAGCTCATCAAGGTGACCAGAGAGGACGGGGGCAACCAGCAGGACGAGGCTATCACCTGGTTCAACGTGGTTTACCCCAGAACGCAGCAGCCAAACTGGCCTCCAGAGTTCACACCGCTGGAGATCCTCCAAAGACCCGGGGAGACCGTTTTTGTGCCTGGTCAGTGAAGAAACTTCATTTTCTAAATCTTATTAAGCCTCCATCTGATTTACAACGTCAAAGGACGGTTAAAGAAAGGCGGTAGAGGACGGTAAAGAAAGGCGGTAGAGGACGGTAAAGAAAGGCGGTAGAGGACGGTGAAGAAAGGCGGTAGAGGACGGTTAAAGAAAGGCGGTAGAAGACGGTAAAGAAAGGCGGTAGAGGACGGTAGAGGACGGTAAAGAAAGGCGGTAGAGGACGGTGAAGAAAGGCGGTAGAGGACGGTGAAGAAAGACGGTAGAGGACGGTAAAGAAAGGCGGTAGAGGACGGTGAAGAAAGGCGGTAGAGGACGGTGAAGAAAGGCGGTAGAGGACAGACGGTAAAGAAAGGCGGTAGAGGACGATGAAGAAAGGCGGTAGAGGACGGTAAAGAAAGGCGGTAGAGGACGGTAAAGAAAGCCGGTAGAGGACGGTGAAGAAAGATGGTAGAGGACGGTAAAGAAAGGCGGTAGAGGACGGTGAAGAAAGGCGGTAGAGGACGGTGAAGAAAGGCGGTAGGGGACGGTAAAGAAAGGCGGTAGAAGGCGGTAGAGGACAGACGGTAAAGAAAGGCGGTAGAGGACGGTGAAGAAAGGTGGTAGAGGACGGTGAAGAAAGGCGGTAGAAGACGGTAAAGAAAGGCGGTAGAGGACGGTGAAGAAAGACGGTAGGGGACGGTAAAGAAAGGCAGTAGGGGACGGTAAAGAAAGGCGGTAGAGGACGGTGAAGAAAGGCGGTAGAAGACGGTAAAGAAAGGCGGTAGAGGACGGTGGAGGACGGTAAAGAAAGACGGTAGAGGACGGTAAAGAAAGGCGGTAGAGGACGGTGAAGAAAGGCGGTAGGGGACGGTAAAGAAAGGCGGTAGAGGACAGACGGTAAAGAAAGGCGGTAGAGGACGGTGAAGAAAGGCGGTAGGGGACGGTAAAGAAAGGCGGTAGAAGGCGGTAGAGGACAGACGGTAAAGAAAGGCGGTAGAGGACGGTGAAGAAAGGCGGTAGAGGACGGTGAAGAAAGACGGTAGGGGACGGTAAAGAAAGGCAGTAGAGGACGGTAAAGAAAGGCAGTAGAGGACGGTAAAGAAAGGCAGTAGAGGACGGTAAAGAAAGGCAGTAGAGGACGGTAAAGAAAGGCGGTAGAAGGCGGTAGAGGACAGACGGTAAAGAAAGGCGGTAGAGGACAGACGGTAAAGAAAGGTGGTAGGGGACGGTGAAGAAAGACGGTAGGGGACGGTAAAGAAAAGCAGTAGAGGACGGTAAAGAAAGGCAGTAGAGGACGGTGAAGAAAGACGGTAGGGGACGGTGAAGAAAGCCGGTAGAGGACAGACGGTAAAGAAAGGCGGTAGAGGTCAGACGGTAAAGAAAGGCGGTAGAGGACGGTAAAGAAAGCCGGTATAGGATGGTAAAGAAAGGCGGTAGAGGACGGGTAAAGAAAGCCGGTAGAGGACAGACGGTAAAGAAAGGCGGTAGAGGTCAGACGGTAAAGAAAGGCGGTAGAGGACGGGTAAAGAAAGCCGGTAGAGGACAGACGGTAAAGAAAGGCGGTAAAGGACGGGTAAAGAAAGGCGGTAGAGGACGGGTAAAGAAAGCCGGTAGAGGACAGACGGTAAAGAAAGGCGGTAGAGGATGGTAAAGAAAGGCGGTAGAGGACAGACGGTAAAGAAAGGCGGTAGAGGACGGTAAAGAAAGCCGGTAGAGGACGGTAAAGAAAGGCGGTAGAGGACGGGTAAAGAAAGCCGGTAGAGGACAGACGGTAAAGAAAGGCGGTAGAGGATGGTAAAGAAAGCCGGTAGAGGACGGTGAAGAAAGCCGGTAGAGGACAGACGGTAAAGAAAGGCGGTAGAGGACAGACGGTAAAGAAAGGCGGTAGAGGATGGTAAAGAAAGCCGGTAGAGGACGGTAAAGGAAGCCGGTAGAGGACGGTAAAGAAAGCCGGTAGAAGATGGTAAAGAAAGCCGGTAGAGGACGGGTAAAGAAACAGGTGGGATTTGTTGACAACCAGATTGTGAAGACGTTGGATTCACCTCCCGGTCATGCTGGTTGTTGTTTGTGGTGTTTTTACTGGTTTACAAGCCAGTCCAGCAGAAACCAGACTGGTTCTGGTCCACATCAGCTCAGCAGAGACCCGCCAGTGTGTTGACAGTTTAGACGTCTCCGTGACCCAGATTCACCTAATGCTACCAGAGCTGGATTACATCCAGGATTTAGACTGTAGATTAAACCACAGACACAACAACCACCTGTGAGACGTCTGTTCAGGCTCATCATGACACGCTGCTGCTTTGTTTACTATATCATCTGACCAACTCACTTTCAGACTGCTTCAAACTGACAAAGTCACATATATGTTGTGTTTTATAAGTATATTAACGTATTGTTAATAAACTCAAACACAGTGTGAGGACGGAGTTTGTGTTTCTGATGTTAATGGTAACTAGCTGTGTGTCCGCAGGCGGGTGGTGGCACGTGGTCCTCAACATGGACACGACCATCGCCGTCACTCAGAACTTCGCCAGCACGACCAACTTCCCCATCGTGTGGCACAAAACTGTCCGAGGGCGACCCAAACTCTCCAGGAAGTGGTACCGGTAAGGATTCATCGCCGCCGCCACGTCAGAAACACACCTTTAGCTGTACACACCAGAGATTAGACTCATCCCAGGACGTCAGGACGTTTATTACTCTTTAACTTTAAACCTATAAAACTCCAACGACCCACCGGCAGACCCACCGGTGGATCCGGCCGCTCATCTGGCTGTCAGAGGTTGTGCTGGGCTCTCGGGCTCCAGAATCTGGTGATACCATACGTATCACGGTACAGCCGTAACGATTAGATATGACGAACACTTCCGTTGGGTAAACTTCTCAGAAACCCTCCTATTGTCAATGTTTTCAATGTTTTTCAGACTTTTTTTTTTGGAGCTGGAGGTATGATATAAGTTTATTTACTATAGGTCAGATATATACAGTACCATAAATATGTATATGTATGGGTATTGTGGTACGGTGACACTCATTGGTTAAAGTTCTACTTATTCCTACTAATCTTTGTGAATGTTTGAAGTACGTTTTTTATTTAGAACGGTTCCTCTTGTGACATGAAGTATTTAGTTGGACGTCGTCTCCTCCTGTTATTACAGTGTGATCTCTGGTCTCTTTCTGAGGTAGAACGTGTACAGGCGTCCGTGCACTCAGTAATCATAAAGACGTGATTCAGTTGTGTAAAGTGTGTGTTTGTTGCCGGTTGTTTTCAGGATCTTGAAGCAGGAGCGGCCCGACCTGGCAGCACTGGCAGACAAAGTGGACCTTCAGGAGTCGACGGGCATCGCCTCAGACAGCTCCAGTGATTCTTCATCATCATCATCCTCCAGCTCGTCCGACTCCGACTCTGATGTATGTGCTGAAACACACACACACACACACACACACACACATAAACACTCTCTAGGTATCATTTATATATCAAGTTTAGGACCATTCTTAAGACCATTTCCACTTCTTTTATACATAACAAACAATATTATAAAAGTAAACAAAATGTATGTCTTTGAATTATGTAAAGCAGCACATATCCTTATATTATATTTATTCAGAGAAAGACTTTAAATGGGGGGGTGGTATGTGAGCCATGCTAACTTTAGCCTAGTTTATCTTTGTAGTAATTCCCTTATTTATTTACTCTATTCTTTTAATTTTCCCTTTTAATTATTTATTCTTATTTATTTATGCATGATTGATTTTCTCTTTGCATTTCACCCCTTATTTATTTCTGTATATACAAAATAAATACAAAATAAATGCAAAAATAAATAAATAAAGCTCAAAATTAATAAAATTAAAAAAATACTCAGAAATTAATAAAAATAAATAAATACATTTTAAATATATATATATATGTACATAAAATAATTGAAAAATAAATGCAAAAATAAATATACATTTTAAAATTAATTAAAATAAATAAATACATACATTTTAAATATATATATATATATATATAATTGAAAAATAAATGCAATAATGAATAAATATAAACAAAATAAATGCAAAAATAAATAAATACATTTTAAATTAATTAAAATAAATACATAAACAAATAAAAGGGAAAATTAAACAGAAGAGTAAATAAATAAGGGAATTAATACAAAGATGGATAAATAAATTAAGATGCAAATTAAAACAGAAACATCGATTTATGTCACATTTTTTCAATTCATTAATGACTACATTTATTTTTTAAATATTATTTTTGATTCATTTAATGATATATTTATTTATAAATCAGGTCATTTATTTTTGATTTTGGCTGTTAATTCTATTAATTTAGAGATTTTAATAAAAGTCTCTAGAAGTGTTTGATTCAACTTGTTCTCTTCATGGTTTAGTGCTGAAAAAAGTAAACAATAAATCGTAATATTGATTTGCAATACTTAAAAATCACCATACATATTGAATCAGCAGCCAGGTACGGTGATAGTAAAGAATCAGGAGATACAGGAGGTGTGTCGTCTCAGCCCTAATAGACAATCAGAAGACTAAAGTACAGTTAGATCATAAACATTAATTAGAAAATGGATCCAGGAGGATGTGGAGAAACTTCCAAATGTCACCACGTGACCTCGTGTCCAGCGCGGAAACCTGGAAGAAGCAACGTGCGCTTTAATGGTAACTGTGAAGCAGTTGTGAGATCTGGAGTCGTGCTGAACTCACAGTGACAATCCTGCTTCTGTAAATCCTGCCTGTCAGGATCACATGTGTCACATGCTGCCAACAGGTGCCAACATGTGACACATGTCCGTAACATGACACACGTCTGAACACTTTGTCCTCCCGCAGGCGGCATCGGGCTCCGAGGGGGACGCTATGTCCCACCGCAGGAAGAAGAGACGGACCTGCGGGACGACGGCCAACGGAGACACCAGCAGCCAGGACGACTGCGTCAGCAAGGAGAGGAGCTCGTCACGGTGACCTCCGTCCGTCCGGCCGCCTCCAACCCGGTGACTCCACCGCTCGGCATTCACAAACAGCTGCTTCCTGTCTAGTTTAGCCACATGTCTGAATGCAGCTGGAGATCCACTGGAGACCGTCACCGCTGTGCTTTTAAATCAATGTCTGTGTGTGTCTGTGGTGGGAAACATGAAGAGAGATTATAACCAGTAACCAGACTGGTGAGGGAACTGGGCGAGCGTTAGGAGGGCGATGTTGGGAACTCGTCGTGGGCTTTAGAAGTCTCTGAGCTGCTGGGATGGGACAGATGAAGGGATGGGATTATTACTGAGGATCGTCTTTAGACCTTCAGCCACCAGAGGAGGTGAAGACAGATGTTGTCTGGTCGCTTCTGGATCAGCAGCACCAACACACACATCTCTTTACACTTCAGTTTGAACTGATGAAAAGACCAGGAGTCGCTGATAAAACACATCAGGACAGATCACGTGTCTGGAACAGCTAAGTTAACTAGTTAACTCAGCTGTGTTCCAGTCCCAGATCTAATTTGATCTACTGTTGTATTAGTGACTCCTGGTCTTTTCATCAGTCAGGACTTGATAAATTATCTTTTACAAACCTCATCTGTGTGATTCAAACGAGATCATAAAATTATTTTTCTCTCTCCGTTGATCATATTTTTTCTGAAATAAGTTCCGCTGGTGGTCGACAGGAAGGGGCGGGACTTAGACTCTCTATTTTACTTTCCTCTTGTGGTTTGGTTGAAAGTGGGTGGAGGTCGTGTCGTCTCTTCCAGCTGCTGCGTCGCTGATTTAAGGTCATTTAAAGTGTCCCTTTAGTGAGCCAGCAGCCTTAAAGGAAGGAAACACGTTAAATCACGGCTTCAGTGTTTATTCTGGTTTCTGCCGGTTTTGTGCCAAAATGCTGCCGACGTGTTGGGAGGAGCAGCAGGCTCGCTGCATGTTGAGTCCTATTAATGTCTGTACAGTAGAGGGCACTACATTCCCCAGAATGCACTGCTTCTGTAGCTCCGGTGGATGGAGGAGCTGATGACGAGCTGATTAGCATTTATTAATCAGGTTGTTGGATAACAGCTGAGCTCTCAGTCGGTGTCAGAGTAGAAGAAGACTTCTCTCATGCTGCTGAGGACGAGTAACTGATCACTGATTTACTGTAGACGACAAGGCAGATCCTGCTCGTTCAACACAATATCACCTAATGAATATGTGTATCTCTGATTCATCTGCTGATCGGAGCTGAAACGTTAATCCACAGACGGAAAATGAATCGGCAGCGGTCGAATTTAAATCAAATCTGACAAAAGAAATCTCTCTGTGTGTCTTAATGTGACTATTTCTTCCTCTAATATGACAGTAAACTGAATCTCTTTGGGTTTTGGACTGTCGGTCGAACAAGACAAGACATTTGAAGACGTCGTCTTGACCTGTGGGAACTTTATTTTTACTCCTGCTGACATTTTAAAGAGCAGAGGTTTCCAACTAAACTACCAGAAGTTGCTTCACTTGTTTGTGTTTAGGAGGAAAATAAAGAGACAATAATTAACTAATGAATAAAGAAGAGAGCAGAGAAGGTTACTGGTTCCTAAAACTGGTTGAAATGTGCTTCTTTTGTTTTGTCACTCCGAGTGTTGTTTTTACAAAAGAAACTGAATGAAAAGAGACTAAAAACTCTAAACCTGGAGAATTCCTTTACTTTGTTTGGAAAAATATATATATAAAGAAATGTTGCAGCAATATCCACCTTTACATAATTAATAGTGTTAAAATCAGTTAAATGAAACTCAATACAACGGAAAATATCTTTTATATAATGTCAGAAAACAGTATAATTAGCTAACTCACTAACTTAGCTATGTTCCAAATCATTTTTATATAATGTCAGAAAACAGGTGACGTCTTCAAATGTGCAGATCCGACAGATTCTGACCGATTAAACGGAGAAACTGAGAGAAGTTTATTTAAATAATGACGAGTTATCGGAACGGCTGCTGGTTGATCTTCTGTCGAGTCAAATCTTTGTTCTAAAAACGTGAATTCTTTAAAAGGAGTTCTCCAGACGCCGTAAGTCGCCGTCCGCATGCAGTCGATGTGAATTTTTGGCTTTAGACTTAAAGTGCCTATAAAGACGTCTGTTAGTGTGACGGAGCGTCGGGGAGGTTTCTGTGTTTTTATCTGCTCTTAAACTGACGTGAAGGCGCTGTGTTGGTCTCTGAGGTCGGTCACATGGCGCCTTCAGGGCGTCACAACTGATCTGGGATCAGCTTTACGTCTTGATGCTGGATCTTGAATCCTGAGGAGCTCAGACGGACCCCGCCCCATGTGATAAATTTTGTTGGTCAATAAAATCTTTTCTATGACTCGAATCATGTTTGTCTGATCATTCTTTATTTATTCAAACCAGTGAAATGTATTTATTGAAATGATCTGACGATGTCAAAACTGAAGGAATCCATCGGTACCAACCGTCACATGCAGCATTTAGTGAGGAAAAACTGTTCATGTCCATTTTCAAAGGGGTCCCTTGACCTCTGACCTCCAGATATGTGAATGAAAATGGGTTCTATGGGTACCCACGAGTCTCCCCTTTACAGACATAACACCATATTACATAAACTAGGTCTCACTGTAAAGCTGAGACTCTGGTGGATCCAATGAGCCCAACTGGATTCATGTGTGATGATGTTAGTCCCCAAAGGAGACATTTCATTGACCTCACTGTATATAATGACCTTTGGTGACCTCTAGGATAATCACAGCCTCATGAAACTTTACAGCCACAAACTAGAGACCTAGAGCATTCAGAGGATGGATGGATCAGACTAGAGACCTAGAGCATTCAGAGGATGGATGGATCAGACTAGAGACCTAGAGCATTCAGAGGATGGATGGATCAAACTAGAGACCTAGAGCATTCAGAGGATGGATGGATCAGACTAGAGACCTAGAGCATTCAGAGGATGATGTACGTCTAAATAATATCAGCAAAAAGTGTAAAAAAAATGACTGAAAAAAAGGCTGAAAACTAAATAAAAAAAATTAAAAAAGGCAGAATAGTCAGGCTGAAAAATTACCGACATTTTTTTAAAAAAGGTGGAAGAAACTTCAGAAGAAAAGTCCAAAAAATTTCCAAAAAAAGGCTGAACAGTCCATAAAATGTCCACAAAACTGAAAGTATTGACAATAATGTCTGACAAAGTCATAAAAATGCCCGGAAAAGGTCCAAAAAAATGTCCCAAAAAGGCTGAAAAATGTCCAAAAATGACCAAAAAATGTCCGAAACAATGTCTAAAAAAGGCGGAAGTAAAGTCCAGAAAATGTCCAGAAAACTGAAAATATCGACAATAAGGGGGTTTCTGATCAGTTTAAACAACACAAGTGCTCACCATCCAATCACAGAAAAAAATGCAGAAAACTTCAAATGTGAAAAGTTTTTTATCCCAAATCTTTTATCTTTTTATGCTTTTATTTTGAAGCCACTCCGGAAGTGTGCAGTGTGTATTGTTAGTGTAGAGGCGGAGTGCAGCTCAGTGTGTGAGTGACAGCAGCTCAGTGAACACTCAGTGAACACTCCGCTCTCTAACGGTCTCACCCGGTCCTCTCTATCCGCCTCTCCTGCTCCTCTCTCCGGGTAAACTCCTCTCAGCCTCCGTCATGGAGCTGGACCCGGCCGTCATCATTCCCGCCATCATCTTCACCGTCGTCGCTATTTATTTCGCTTCGTCGTACCTGAGTAAGAAGTCCGCCGCCGCCGCCTCCTCAGCCGCGAAGAAGAAGCCTCAGGTCGGCTACGGAGACACCATCCCTCCGTCCAGAGCTCTGGGAGAGCCGCTCCGCTCCTCCGGAGCCTCCAGCGGACCCGAGCCCGAAGCCTCCCCGCCCACAGCAGCTCCTGCTCCGGCTGAGGAGGAGATCAGAGCCGCCGAGGAGAGCCACCTGAAGGTAAGA
This sequence comes from Sebastes paucispinis, assembly GCA_036937225.1. Lineage (NCBI taxonomy): Eukaryota > Metazoa > Chordata > Actinopteri > Perciformes > Sebastidae > Sebastes > Sebastes paucispinis. The sequence continues at coordinate 1,226,908 of JAUPFX010000015.1, read as the reverse complement.
TGATCCATTCTGATCAGTTCATTTACTGTATAAATAATATGGATAAAGTTACCACAAACTCATTCAGACTGTTTATTTATCAGAAAACACAAATTAATTTATTTATTTAGTTAAGAAAAAGTGTTTTGCTCAATCTACATATAAAATAAAATATATATAAACGTATAAAAAATATAAAGTTAAAGTTAAGAAACATTATATATATACATGCAGTTTGTAACCAGTTTATTTAGTGTATAAATAATATGGATAAAGTTACCAGAAACTCATTTAAACTGTTTATTTCTCAGACAAAACAATTTATTTATTTAAATAAGAAAAAGTTTTTTGCTCAATCTACATATACAATAAAATGTATAAACGTATAAAAAATATAAAAATAAAGTTCAGAAAAATTATAAATATGCATGTAGAAAAAAAAAATACAAGAAATCTGTGATGAAAAAAAGCTAAATAAATTGAATTTGTAGCGAGATTTAAAAGGAATTATCTATTAATATCTGTAAACCTGACAGATCAATTAATCAATCAGGTGCTGCAGGTTTCATGTCTCAGCTTTTGGTATTTTTATATTACAGATTTAATTAATAATGAATCAGTTAATTAAACATTCTCTGGTTCATGATACCTACTACTAAATATCAAACATTTAATTATTGTAGAATAATAAACAGTAAATGATACATAACTCATGTTTTAAGATGAGTGTAAAAACATACTGCACATAGAGTCACAGTAATACTTCTAAAAACATACCGTAAGTACTGCCAGGCTACACTATTTATATTTATAATCAAAGGATAACTGAGCTGTGATGATGTCATCAGCCTCCGCTGGACTCTGTTTACTGATAGTTAGCTCATGTTAGCATGCTAGGATGCAGGATGCAGGATGCAGGATGCAATGTGTTAAAGTCTGTGATGCACTGTCCAGTAACTTGAAATGCACTATGGGTGTTCCGCAAGGGTCAGTGTTAGGTCCCTATTTATTTAGCCTTTATATTAATGATCTTCCTCAACAGTGTCATGATGTAGAACTGTGAATGTATGCAGATGACACTGTTGTATATACACATTCAAAAATCAATCATTGGCTTGATCAATCACGTCTGAGTCTAAATGTTAACAAGACAAAATGTATGTTTTATTTTAAAACCCCGGTACAACATCTTAATGCTGACATTCTCATTAAAGGTGAAAGGATCGACATCGTCACTGATTTTAAATATAATGATATTGGATTCAAATTTGAATTTTAAGAAACATGTTAAAAAATAAATGGTTAAAACCATCAAGTACAACTTGGCAAATTTTAGACATATTATAAACTCTCTCTCTCTAGACGCAGCCGAGATATTCATGCATGCTATGATCCTTTCCCATTTCCCAGCTTTTTCTGTCAAGGCCACGAACCAGTGGAACACCAGTGAACAAACGGCTCGACGATGTGGTTGTGACGACATTTTACTTGTTAGCTAACTGTAATTATTAAATGTTAACACACTAAACTAAGATGATTAAACCTGCTAAACATTAGCATATTAGCATCGCCATTGTGCTGCCGTTAGCGTTTAGTAGCGGCTCACAGAGCTGCTAGTGTCAAAGAGTATAGAAGTAAAGAGACGATTCTCCGGTGTTTGTTTGTTTTTTTACAACAGCCGCCATTTTGGACTGAAAACGTTTATTGTATTTATATTATTTTTTATGGTTAAACGCAGGACATTTCAGTAGAGATATTAAATATGACAATAGAATAGACATAATGTAGTTTTACTTTCGTACGGCTCTTCTCAGTGGACGTTTTACCGGCGTCCGGTAGTCGCTCTGCTGCTGGGCACTGACGTTGACATGGACCCTAAATTGACTTTCACTTCTTGGCGATATACGTTCTTTGGCCGTCGGCTAGCAGCTAACGGTGCTAACAGTGCAAACCACAGCAACAGTGGTGACGGAGCTAAGGTTGTTATTGAACCAGAGGGTCGGCGCTACGCCTCCGACCACCGGGCGGGACGCCGTTATCAGCTGTAACCGCCATATAAGAGCCGTATAAGAGCCGTGCAGACAGGCTGCTGGGAGCAAAACCAGTCAACCAAATTAATGAGTTCATTTATTATTTAGATAATTGATTATTGGTTTGTCTTTGGGTTGTCAACAAAAACAAACACCTGAAGACCCACAACCAGCCGTTTTACCATTCTTTAACATTTTATACAGTTTATCAAGAAAGGTTGCGTCGTCATGGTTGATTGATGGAATAATTATTTGAGCTATAAATGCTGATAATATTGTTGGAAGAACAGCTGGAATCAGTTGCTTGAAGAATGTACGATTATTATTGCTGTTAATTGGCTAAATGTTAATGTTTTTGTATAATAACTTTATTTCTGTCTGTTTCTGTATATTTTGGGCGTCAGAAGCTCCATCACACTGTTATTATACTGTTATTATACTGTTATTATGTAAAGTGTAGCATCATTAGATGAGCTGAATCGTTGATCGTTAACCTGATCATCAGTTCAGGAAGTTGTTAGATATTTGCATCCTCAGTTTGATCTCTTTCATCTCACCTCTCGGTCTCTTTATGGTCGATGTTTGGACCCAAATATAGTCGCCGTCTCCTCCTGGTGCTCACGGCTGATTACTGGATTTACCTGTGCACACACTGACGGGCTTCCTGTTCTGAGGAGCTCCGTGTTGGACCTCCTGGACCATTTGAATATCTGCTGATGTGATGAGCTCACATGTAAATGATGTGCCGTAGTGAGTCAGTTAGTCTCCGGAGGTCACGCAGCATGTTGACCCCTCGTTGGGTTGACCTTTTAAAAAGCCTGAAGAATGTGCCCACCGCTGCTGGAACACGCCACGGACTCAGCGCCTATATATAGTGAACCCTATATTTACGCCTGTGTATGTTCACGGTGTCTCATGTCTGTAATGGACTCTGGAGGTGGAGGGAGAGCGAGAGAGGGAGGTGGAGAGGAGGAGGGAGAGGGATGAAAAGGGAGAGGTGGAGAGGTGGAGGTGATTTTGCTTTGCTTCCTCCAGCTGATTGAGGCTGAACTCGCTGTGAGGAACGAGGAGGAAACATCCCCATCAGAGCTGCAATAATCGATCAATTAGTCGGCAACTATTTTGATAATCGATTGATCAGTTTGAGTTCCTAATTCTCTGATACCAGTTTCTTAATAAGGCTGGGTCAGGGCTCAGCAACCTTTACTATCTAAAGAGACATCTTACACAAAACACCCCCCAAAAACATCTGTCTGGAGCCACAAAACATGTGATCATTGTGATGAAGGTAACTCAGTTTATAGTCTAAATATATAGTATATAAGTCTAATGCAGTGAGGGCCAAAGAGACAATGTACTACGGAGTATTAGGGCCACATTGAGGGAAAACACAATGTAGAGATTTACACAATAAAGTCAGAACTTTACGAGAAAAAAATAAAATAACACGTAAAATTACTACTTTATAATATTCTAACTTTTTTTCTGTAAATTTCAGATTTATTTTTTTACTCAATGTGGCCTTAATACTCCGTCGTACCGTCGTACCATAGACCTACAACCATGATCAATAAAAGTGAAACTGTAAAGAGCAGTTATTGATTTCCATGTTGAAACCTCCACAGAGAGGCTCTGGAGAGGCTCTGGAGAGGAGCTGGAGAGGCTCTGGAGAGGCTCTGGAGAGGAGCTGGAGAGGCTCTGGAGAGGCTCTGGAGAGGAGCTGGAGAGGAGCTGGAGAGGCTCTGGAGAGGAGCTGGAGAGGCTCTGGAGAGGAGCTGGAGAGGCTCTGGAGAGGAGCTGGAGAGGCTCTGGAGAGGCTCTGGAGAGGCTCTGGAGAGGAGCTGGAGAGGCTCTGGAGAGGCTCTGGAGAGGCTCTGGAGAGGAGCTGGAGAGGCTCTGGAGAGGCTCTGGAGAGGAGCTGGAGAGGCTCTGGAGAGGAGCTGGAGAGGAGCTGGAGAGGCTCTGGAGAGGAGCTGGAGAGGCTCTGGAGAGGCTCTGGAGAGGAGCTGGAGAGGCTCTGGAGAGGAGCTGGAGAGGCTCTGGAGAGGCTCTGGAGAGGAGCTGGAGAGGCTCTGGAGAGGCTCTGGAGAGGAGCTGGAGAGGCTCTGGAGAGGAGCTGGAGAGGCTCTGGAGAGGAGCTGGAGAGGAGCTGGAGAGGAGCTGGAGAGGCTCTGGAGAGGAGCTGGAGAGGCTCTGGAGAGGAGCTGGAGAGGCTCTGGAGAGGCTCTGGAGAGGAGCTGGAGAGGCTCTGGAGAGGAGCTGGAGAGGCTCTGGAGAGGAGCTGGAGAGGAGCTGGAGAGGCTCTGGAGAGGAGCTGGAGAGACGCAGGATGCTGACCTCCGATCTAGTCAAACAGATACCGCGGTGCTAACGTAGCAGCTAGGTGGCTCATGCTAACACGTTGTTGCTCGGCTGGTGATTGGGCCGATACCGCAGCTCCACTACCGCGCAGACTCTGGCTCCAAATGACGTCAGAATCTCAAGACGTCCTCTCCCGTATCCGGATATTTTGGCTTCACTTCTGTACGGCGGGAGGAAGTGGAGACGCAGCGGCCATCTTTATATCCAGTCTGCGGGCTCTCCCGGCTCTACGGGTCGTAGATTCTTTACATTATCCGACACACCTTCACCGTGTGGAGCGTCCAGCAGCAGCAAAGCGTCATGGTATATTTGTCTTTGTGTAGATGTGCTCATAAAGGAGCTCTGTGTGTTCGAGCCGGAACACAGAGAGGGCTGTTTGTCTGTGATGACTGAAGCTGTGAGCGCCGACGTCACCGCCACACTGAGTCAACTCTTTACTCTGCAGCTCACAGTTCACTTCCTGTAGATTATACTGGACAGACGAAGCTCCCAGATAATATCATGTAGGTCTGAGAGATATAAATACTATATACCTGTATCATCATTTTACATCTATCTGCTTCATCTGAATCTCTGAAGAGGTGGAAGGAAGTTACGGCTTTTATTGTGGTAGTCTGAGTAACGTGACGTCATATCTTTTATTGTGGTAGTCTGAGTAACGTGACGTCATATCTTTTATTGTGGTAGTCTGAGTAACGTGACGTCATATCCATTCCGTATCCGTCAACCAAAACAAACCTCAGAGAGTCTACAACGTTGGAGGGTCAAAAGTAGAGCTAGACAGAGCAGAGCTAAAGCTGCATGCTAACTTTGTCACGGATAGGAAGCGTTATGGTATGGCGGTTACGTTATGGCGGTTACGTTATGGTATGGTGGTAACGTTATGTTATGGTGGTAACGTTACGGTATGGAGGTAACGTTATGGTATGGAGGTAACGTTATGGAGATAACGTTACGGTATGGAGGTAACGATACGGTATGGAGGTAACGTTACGGTATGGAGGTAACGATACGGTATGGTGGTAACGTTACGGTATGGAGGTAACGTTACGGTATGGAGGTAACGTTACGGTATGGAGGTAACGATACGGTATGGTGGTAACGTTACGGTATGGAGGTAACGTTACGGTATGGAGGTAACGTTACGGTATGGTGGTAACGTTACGGTATGGAGGTAACGTTACGGTATGGAGGTAACGTTACGGCATGGAGGTAACGTTACGGTATGGTGGTAACGTTATGGTATGGTGGTAACGTTATGTTATGGTGGTTACGTTATGGTGGTTACGTTATGGTGTGGAGGTAACATCATGGTGTGGTGGTAACGTTATGGTATGGAGGTAACGTTATGGTATGGAGGTAATGTTATGGTATGGCGGTAACGTTATGGTATGGAGGTAACGTTACGGTATGGTGGTAACGTTACGGTACGGTGGTAACGTTACGGTACGGTGGTAACGTTACGGTATGGAGGTAACGTTATGGTATGGTGGTAACGTTATGGTATGGTGGTAACGTTATGGTATGGAGGTAAAGTTATGGAGGTAACGTTATGGTATGAAGGTAACGTTACGGTATGAAGGTAACGTTATGGTATGGCGGTAATGTTATGGTATGGTGGTAACGTGACGGTGGAGCCGGCCGTTGCTCTCGTCTCCGTGGTCAAACGGGCCGACGCTACGACTGTAGAGCACCCAGATACTGACATTTATGTTCTCTGCATTGAAACGGCCCCGATGGAGCTGACCATGGATGATAAAGAGAACGGAGCTGACGGGAGAGCTAGAGACCACCTTGGAGAAGTTAGAGGAAGTAGACACACGGGACTACGTCTGCTTTTCAAAATAAGGTGTTAACAAAGGGAACTGTATATACAAAATACATCTATGGAAACCAGATTGATGGATTATATTCACCAGAAGTATAAAACATTATAGATTAAAAAGAGAATCCCACTAATCTGTGAGGGAAACGTCTTTATTCTTTGATTTCTGGGTTGATGGATAATCAATGTAATCAATAATTCCTGTCAATGATCCTGATATATTTGACTTCAGGACGTCTCTGACTTCATACATGCTGAACATCAAACATTCTACTGGATTCATTTAGAGATTTTACAAAGTAAAAGTCTCTAGAAGTGGATGATTCATCTTGTTCCCTTCATGGTCTAGAGGTCAACAAGTTAACAACAATCACTATAAATCAGAATATAGAATCAGCACCAGAGTCTGGTGATAGTATTGATCAGGAGACAGGTGGATCGTCCCAACTCTAGTTATTATTGTGAATTACAGATGAGACTATTGGTTGTATTCTGCTTCTCCTGTTGGACTCTCAGACCTCTAGAAGGATCCGTCCTCCGGCTGTTCTCAGCTTCCTGTTTACAGATTTACGGCCCTGCATGCTTCACGTATCGCTGCCATCAGAGCCGTAGCCCGATCCGGCTCCCTGACATTTATGTGCTTCACATGTTGTTTTGTTCCTCCTCCTAAAGTTACAGCTGCTCCTCCTCCGTCCTCCTCCATCCTCCTCCGTCCACCCTGCAGCCTAAAGAAGGACATAAAGCTAGACTCAGGTTAATGCATAGAGAGCGTGGATGTTCTTCAGCTCATAGAACACAATGTGAGCTGATGTGATGAAGAGTATAGAGCTGTTAGAATGAGTCTGAGACTGCTCAACGGTTCCTCTCCCTCCTCATTCTTTGTTAGTGACCACAGTGTTAGTGGTGGAGTTGCAGCGCTCCATAAATGGAAATGTGATCGTTCACAAGAGTTGGAGCAGCTGTTTTCTGTCCAGTCCAGAGGTGGAGGTAGTTTGTCTCCGTGTTTCTATGTTGCAGACGTTTCAACGTTTCTCTGCAGACGTTTCTTTGCAGACGTTTCTCTGCAGACGTTTCAACGTTTACCTGCAGACGTTTCAACGTTTCTCTGCAGACGTTTCTTTGCAGACGTTTCTCTGCAGACGTTTCAACGTTTACCTGCAGACGTTTCAACGTTTCTCTGCAGACGTTTCTCTGCAGACGTTTCTCTGCAGTAGTTTCCCTGCAGACATTTCTCTGCAGACGTTTCAACGTTTCTCTGCAGACGTTTCTTTGCAGACGTTTCTCTGCAGACGTTTCTACGTTTCTACGTTTCTCTGCAGACGTTTCCCTGCAGACATTTCGACGTTTCCCTGCAGACGTGTCTCTGCAGACGTTTTGACGTTTCCCTGCAGACGTTTCTCTGCAGACGTTTCCCTGCAGACGTTTCTCTGCAGATGCTTCTCTGCAGACGTTTCTCTGCAGACGTTTCTCTGCAGACGTTTCCCTGCAGACGTTTCTCTGCAGACGTTTCTCTGCAGATGTTTGACGTTTCCCTGCAGACGTTTCCCTGCAGACGTTTCTCTGCAGACGTTTCTCTGCAGACGTTCCCATGATGCAGCCATCCTTTAACCAGAGGACTGACTCTGAGTGGGCGTGGCCTGTGTGGCGTTCACTGGCAGTGTGTCATGGACCCACGGAGCTATTGTGTCTGACATACCTCTCCTGGTATTCCTGGCCTGGCCCAGTTCCTCCCTCTCCTCCTCCCTCTGAAGCCCGGTCTGGTCTGGTCTGGTCCAGTCCGGTCCTGTCCGGTCCGGTCCAGCTAATGACTCCTCTGCTCCTCGGTGCTCAGAGCTGTTTGGCTGGGCATCAACTCCAGGAGAAAACAATGGCTTCGTATCACAACATCACAGCTAGTTCTTCCTCTGTGGGGATTTCACCACCACACCCAGTCCAACCCAGTCCAACCCAGTCTAACCCAATTGGTGGGCCTGCCTCCAGCCCACCAATCAGGCCACATCCTGGCATTTCTCTGCTCTTTTTTTGGCCACAATGAACCACTGAGCCCAGAATTTTACAGCATTAGACAGAAGGAGAGGAAAGGCTTTAACAGAGCACAGAGCACACGTTGTTCTGTGTTTGTTCCACTCAGGAAACCATGAGGGCTGAACTCTTTATTAAACTACTCCAAACTGTCACACAATACATTTATTTATGGATTTTATTCCAGACCTGAAGACATGAAATCATCCGTCTCGTCCACCTGTAATGAGGACTGGGAGTCAGGACCACCTGTGATGAGGACTGGGAGTCAGGACCACCTCTGCTTACATAACAACATAGAAACCAGCTGTTCAGGCCGTTGTGTACTTTATTCTTTATTTGGATCCCTTTTGGCTTCCACTCAAACACAACAACAATAAAACCACTGAACGACCAGACAGTAAATCCAATGACAACACAATGTGGTTCTCTATGATGCTAAATATGGTCCATTCATTCAGCAGGTTTACAGCTGAAGGGTTATAGATTGTACTCTGCATTTTTAATATGAATGATTATTATGCATTTTCAGACTGAATAATGGATAGAAACAAAACAGGAATTCAGTCTGAATATGAGACTCGTACTTGATATGAACAGACGTGGAGTCACATTGAATAAACCTGCATCCGTCTGTTTGAAGTAAACACCTTGACTCTGCAGCTCTGGACAGTAGACAGTCCTGCAGACGTTTCCCTGCAGACGTTGCAAACGTTTCACTGCAGACGTTTCCCTGTAGACAGTCCTGCAGACGTTTCCCTGCAGACGTTGCAGCCGTTTCACTGCAGACAGCCCTGCAAACGTTACAGACGTTTTCCTGCAGACAGTCCTGCAGACGTTTCCCTGCAGACGTTTACCGTCAGACGTTGCAGACGTTTCCCTGCAGACGTTTCCCTGCAGACGTTTCCCTGATGACGTTTCCCAACAGACGTTGCAGACGTTTCCCTGCAGACAGTCCTGCAGACGTTGCAGACGTTTCCCTGCAGACAGTCCTGCAGACGTTGCAGACGTTTCCCTGCAGACAGTCCTGCAGATGTTGCAGACGTTTCCCTGCAGACAGTCCTGCAGACGTTACAGACGTTTTCCTGCAGACAGTCCTGCAGACATTTCCCTGCAGACGTTTACCGTCAGACGTTTCCCTGCAGACGGTGCAGATGTTTCCCTGCAGATGTTGCAGACGTTTCCCTGCAGGCGTTTCCTTTCGGACAATGCAGACGTTTTCCTGCAGACATTGCAGACGTTTCCCTTCGGACGTTGCAGACGTTTTCCTGTAGACGTTGCAGACGTTTCCCTTTGGACGTTGCAGACGTTTCCCTGCAAATGTTGCAGACGTTTCCCTTCAGACGTTGCAGACTTTGCAGACGTTTCCCTGCAGACGTTTCCCTGATGACGTTTCCCAACAGACGTTGCAGACGTTTCCCTGCAGATGTTGCAGACGTTTCCCTTCAGACGTTGCAGACTTTGCAGACGTTTCCCTGCAGACGTTTCCCTGATGACGTTTCCCAACAGACGTTGCAGACGTTTCCCTGGAGACAGTCCTGCAGATGTTGCAGACGTTTCCCTGCAGACAGTCCTGCAGATGTTACAGACGTTTTCCTGCAGACAGTCCTGCAGACATTTCCCTGCAGACGTTTACCGTCAGACGTTGCAGATGTTTCCCTGCAGACAGTGCAGATGTTTCCCTGCAGATGTTGCAGACGTTTCCCTGCAGGCGTTTCCTTTCGGACAATGCAGACGTTTTCCTGCAGACATTGCAGACGTTTCCCTTCGGACGTTGCAGACGTTTTCCTGCAGACGTTTTCCTGCAGACGTTGCAGACGTTTCCCTGCAGATGTTGCAGACGTTTCCCTGCAGACTTTGCAGACGTTTCCCTTCAGACGTTTCCCTGCAGACGTTGCAGACGTTTCCCTGCAGACGTCTCCCTGCAGACGTTGCAGACTTTGCAGACGTTTCCCTGCAGATGTTGCAGACTTTGCAGACGTTTCCCTGCAGACGTTGCAGACTTTGCAGACGTTTCCCTGCAGACGTTGCAGACATTTCCCTTCAGAAAAGTGTTTTGTTGTCTCTTTAATAAATGGAGGCGGCGTCAGAGAGCTGAAGTGGAGATGAAGCAGAGAGCAGAAGGAACAATGAGTCTGTGTTTCCAGACTCAGAGCAGAGCAGGACGCTCTCTGACACAACAACAGTCTGTTCCCTCTGAACTCCAACATGGTGGCCGGCGAACCCCTCTGTTCACTATTATAATAATAATAATAATAATAATAATAATAATAATAATAGAGGAGCTCTGGATGAACCGCTTGCTGATAAAATTAAACCTCAGTAACAGTTCTCCTTTCTGAAATCATTCAGGCCTCGGTTTGAGGCCTCAGTTTGAGGTCTCGGTTCAGGCCTCGGTTCAGGCCTCGGTTCAGGCCGGCGGTTCAGGCCTCGGTTCAGGCCGGCGGTTCAGGCCTTGGTTCAGGCCTTGGTTCAGGCCGGCGGATTAGGCCGGCGGATTAGGCCTCGGTTCAGGCCGGCGGATTAGGCCGTCGGTTTAGGCCGGCGGTTTAGGCCGGCGGTTTAGGCCGGCGGTTTAGGCGGTTTAGGCGGTTTAGGCGGTTTAGGCGGTTTAGGCCGGCGGTTTAGGCCGGCGGTTTAGGCCGGCGGTTTAGGCTGGCGGTTTAGGCGGTTTAGGCCTAAGAATCCAGTTCATCATCCTGCTGACTCATGAAGTGATTTAATGACTCAGCATTTAGAACACTTTGTCTCAGCCGGGCGGCTCTCTGGTGTCGAGGTTATTTTGGTGTTTCATAGCTCAGGAATTCAGAGGAAGTGATTCAGGCTAAATGGATCCAATCCAGTTAGAGGCTGTGGGGGGGAGGGGGGGATTAAGAGACCAGCAGGAGTTCTTTAATACCGTCAGACTGATGCATTTCACCGTTGTCTGATGCCACCGGGTGTCACTGTGGTGAGTCATCGGTAGCAAAACCACGGCAAAACTCAGCACTCCACTAGAGACCCCGACGGGCTGGATGTATTTATATAGATGTGTGTGCGTGCGCATGCGTGTGTGCGTGTGCAGGTGTCGGGGAGACGACTGAAGAGGGTTTTATTTGTCCTGCTGTCAGCTGCAGCCGGCGGCTGATCCTCAACGAGGAGCTGCCGCTGACAGCTGTGACAGTCAGAGGTCAGAGGTCAGGGTGCTCACATGTTACATGATCCCATCAGCAGCACCTCGACTCCTCATAGAGTTATTAATATAGATATATATATATAATATATATACTCTTACCCTGTAACATGCTGATGTTAATAAAGTTCTATTGAACTGGGTCCAGTCTGTTGGGTTCTGGTTCAGGACTCTTCTGGGTCTCTGAGACCTGCAGCCTCATCAGAACCAGACCAGACAGAGGTTAACCCTTTGAAACCTTTTATCTTTCCAGGCTGTCCCAGAACCAGTATCAGCACCAGAACCTGCCCCAGAACCAGTCAAAGTACCAGAACCAGAACTCGTCCCAGAAGTAGCTGCTGCAGCACCAGAACCTATCCCAGAGCCAGAACCTGTACCAGAACCAGCATCAGCACCTGAACCTGTCCCAGAACCAGCTGCCGACCCAGAACCAGTATGGGAACCCGAACCCGTCCCAGAACCGGTCGCGGTGCCTGATCCAGAGCCCGTGGCCGAGTCTGAACCGGTATCTGAAGCGGTCCTGGAGCCTGAACCTGAACCTGTACCTGCCGTGGAGGAGTTCTTACCCGAGCTGATCCCTGGTTCTACAGAGGACCGCCTGCTGACCCCTGAAGCTGTCATAGAGGAACCAGAACCAGAACCAGAACCTGAATCAGAACCAGTGACCATCCTGAACAACAGTGAGTCTGATCTGTGTGGAAGAACATCAACATGACCTGAGTATTTTATACTACAAGTATTTACAGAGTACTCCTACTCTGTACTACTCTGTACTACTAGTAGTACTAGTAGTACTAGTAGTACTACTAGTACTCTCTGCACAGAGTCCCGGTTAATAATCCGGTATCAGTTGGTTCTGCCTTTCAGACCTTTCAGACAAATTAAATCTAAAAAATCAATAAATTAAAATGTGGCTGTCTGCTCACAACAAACCAAATCATTATTATGGTTATGATTATATTATTATTATTATTATTATTATTATTATTATTATTATTATTATTATCATTATAGAGACAAGAAGGAAAAAGGAAAAACTCATTATTTATATATATATTTCTTGATTTTAATTTATTCTCTTTTATATATATTCTATTTTATTCTATTTTATTTTGTATATATTTGTATTATTCGGGTTTATATATAATTTAATTTAATTTAATTTTGTATATTTGTTTTATTCAGTTTTTTATATAATTTTATTTTTATAGTATATATTCTATTTTATTTTATATATTCTATTTTATTTTATATATTCTATTTTATTTTATTCTATTTTATATATGTTGTATTTAATTTTATTTTATGTATATCATATTTAAATATATTCTATTTTATATATATTCTATTGAATTTAATTAATATTTTATTCTATTTTATATATATTTTCTTTTCTTTTATTCTATTTTGTACAATTGTTTCATTCAGTTTTTTATATAATTTATTTTTTCACATTATATGTTTTTTATATTATATATTCTATTTCATTTTATATATTTAATTTTATATATGTTGTATTTAATTTAATTTTATATATGTATATCATATTAAAATGTATTATATTTTATGTATATTGTATTGGATTTTATTCATATTTTATTGTATTTTATATATATTCTATTTTATTTTATTCTATTTTGTATATATTTGTTTTATTCCATTTTAAATATAATTACCTTTTTTAATATTATTTATTTTTTATAGTATATATTCTATTTTATTTTATTTATTCTATTCTATTTTATATATGTTGTATTTAATTATATTTTATATATATCATATTTAAATGTATTCTATTTTTTTATGTTCTATATTTTTTTTAATATATATGTATAATTGTATTCTATTTTGTGTATATTTGTTTAATTCAGTATTTTATATAATTTTATTTTATTCTATTTTCTATATTTATGTTTTTTATTTTATTTTGTATATATTCTATTTTATATATGTTGTGTTTAATTCTTTTTTATATAAATCTTATTTAAAATGTTTAGATATATTTTATTTATACATATATTTAATTTCATTCTATGCTGTATGTATTCTATTTTATTCTATTCTTTATATATATATATATATATATATATATAATATTATATTCAATCCTATATTTTAATTTCTGTGTTATCTAATGTTCGTGGATTCTGGTTATTAGTAAGTGATTTTCTTGTTATATATATTCAGTAGCAGCCTGAGAACTCGACTGATTCTCTGTTCTTATGAAGAGTTGAAGCAGCTTCTGGTACCAGACAGACGTCAGCAGCTGTGTTCAGCTGATAACTGATAACTGATCAGTTATCTCCTCCAGGAGGAGCCGACAGAGACCAGCTGGATGTACAGAACACACATATATCCACGTATACACACGTATACATATACATACAGAGAACACACAGGTTTGACTGGATGACTACATGGACAGGCGACTGAAGGATCAGAAAATAGAAATTAATAATCGATCAATCATTATTATGAATAATTCTACGTGTGCATCTCAACCAACTGTTGAGTCCAGCATCTCCATGACGACCAGTTGTTGACTTCCTGTCTCCTCATGTAGAGTTAGAGGTGTAGCAGCCGTCTGCTTCAGGAAGAGGAGACTCTTAATCTACTACAGCCAGACGGACAGTCTCACACACACACACACACACACACACACACACACCTGTCGCTCCACCTGAGACTCAGCAAGTGGAGCGACAGGTGTGTGTGTGTGTGTGTGTGTGTGTGTGTGTGTGTGTGTGTGTTGTACACTACATGAGTAAACTGTGTGTGATCATTATAGAGATGATTTGAATGTCTCTGCTCTGGAGGTTTAAATGCTGACTGAACAGAGATCAATAGTACTCTATGTACTCTCCCAGAGTACAAGTACTAATACCACACTGGGAAAATACAAGTAAAGACCTGCATTCAAACCCTTACTGAAGTCAAAGTATTATCAGTGAAATATAATTAATGTACTTAAAGTAAAAGTATGCATTGTGCAGTAAAATGTACATAAAGTAGAAGTCAGTATTATCATGTGAATGTAGTTAAAGTAGTAAAGTAGTGCTGTAGCAGTAATCAGTGTTGTTTTATTCTCTATCTGATGTTTCTGGATTCATATTACTGCTGCATTAATGTGAACGTTGTGAAGTAGCAGAACATGAAAGTAATCCAGTAAAGTACAGTAACCTGAGTAGATGTACTAGTGAAGTACTAGATGTACTAGTGAAGTACTAGATGTACTAGTGAAGTACTCTCTGTGTGTGTGTTTCCAGACGTGGCTGCAGCTGACGAGGTGAAATTCATCCCAGGAAAGAAACAGAGCAAGTTTGAGACGATGATGACGAAGGAGGAGGTCGAGGAGGAGCAGAGGTCAGTGGAACCCGTCGTCATGGCGGCGCCGCTGATGATGATGATGATGATGTGACATGTGACCTGATGTACGCATGCTCTGTGTGCTGCCTGCATGGAGGGAACCAGGTGTTGTAGGGAGGTGGAGGCTCTTCTGCTCACACAACACAGCTAGCCCAGTTAGCATGTAGCTTTAGCACATTATTGTCGTCCTACAGCTGTTGTTGTGTCACCAAACTGAGTTAAATTAAAGGAGCAGTGTGTAGATCTGGAGGTGTCTAGTAGGGAGGGGAAAAACACTGATTCACGTCACCTTTTTAACGGTTTCTAACCAGATGTTTTAACACCAGGATGGATATATCTGCTTCATCTGAGTCTCTGAGGAGGTAGAAGGAAGTTACCACTTTTATTGTGGTAGTCTGAGTAACGTGACGTCATATCTTTTATTGTGATAGTCTGAGTAACGTGACGTCATATCTCTTATTGTGGTAGTCTGAGTAACGTGACGTCATATCTTTTATTGTGGTAGTCTGAGTAACGTGACGTCATATCTTTTATTGTGGTAGTCTGAGTAACGTGACGTCATATCCGTTCCGTATCCGTCAACCAAAACAAAGCTCAGAGAGTGTAAAACGTTGGAGGGTCGTCGTGGATACGACCTGCACCCTCCCATGTTAAATCCAGCGTGGTAAACACTACACATCCAGTAAAGGATGGAAACACTTTGGGTTTCACACATTGACAGGAAAAGCAGAGCTAGACAGAGCAGAGCTAAAGCTGCATGCTAACTTCTAAAAAAAGCCGAAATATGTCCGAAAAAAAAACATCTCGTCTCTCTCGTCTCCGTGGTCAAATGGTCCGTCTCTCTCGTCTCCGTGGTCAAATGGTCCGTCTCTCTCGTCTCCGTGGTCAAATGGTCCGTCTCTCTCGTCTCCGTGGTCAAATGGTCCGTCGCTCTCGTCTCCGTGGTCAAATGGTCCGTCTCTCTCGTCTCCGTGGTCAAATGGTCCGTCTCTCTCGTCTCCGTGGTCAAATGGTCCGTCGCTCTCGTCTCCGTGGTCAAATGGTCCGTCGCTCTCGTCTCCGTGGTCAAATGGTCCGTCGCTCTCGTCTCCGTGGTCAAATGGTCCGTTGCTCTCGTCTCCGTGGTCAAACGGGCCGACGCTACGACTGTAGAGCACCCAGATACTGACATTTATGTTCTCTGCATTGAAACGGCCCCGATGGAGCTGACCATGGATGATAAAGAGAACGGAGCTGACGGGAGAGCTAGAGACCACCTTGGAGAAGTTAGAGGAAGTAGACACCTGGGACTACGTCCGCTTTTCAAAATAAGGTGTTAACAAAGGGAACTGTAGATACTAAATACATCTATGGAAATCAGATTGATTGCCGACGTGGTTATTATGTCTTTAACCCTTTAATGTTCTGAGTTTCTATCTAGACGTTGATAATGAACCTTTATTGTGGTGAGTTTCCTCCGTGTCGTCGGTCTGACGGCCTCCTCCACCTTTATCTCTACAGGATAGAGCTCACCTCTGATTTAACCTCTCTATAATCATCCTGATGGTACGTAAGGTTACTGAACACAGAACACCTCTCTGTAGTCCAGACAGTCTGAGGCTGATCTCAGTACTGTTCTGTTACTGACTTCCTCTCCTCATCACCCAACAACACCTCCCTACAGACTGATCTCACATCAGTTAGAGTCAGAGTCCCGTAAACAGAACCAGATAACCAGGAATCACCGTTTAGATGGGAGGAAAAGGACCGAAAACAGAATTTAACAATGAAACACTTTGAATAAGTAATGTTAAATATTACAATAAAGGCAGACACCGTCGTTACAACTAGCAATACGTTTATTATTATTATTATTATTATCATTATTATTATTATTACAGGGGATCTGGTGCATAAACAATCAGAGGAAATAAATACATAATCAGGTACTGCTAAAGTCAAGAATCATAAATATGAAATATATGAATGTAAAATATAATTATTTTGAAATGAAGAGGATGCAGCGTGTGTTAAACATGTATATGTATATGATTGACTTGTGATTATTAATTAATATTCTGTGACATGTTCCAGAAACAAGGTAATGAATATATCTTATTGTGGCAGCAGTGCTGTTTATCTGAATTATTATAATAAATGAAAAGTAATGTCAGTAAGCTCATTATTGTGATATTCTGCTGCAGACATTAGATTTATTATTAATTTGTTATTTTTATTAATAAAGTCCAGACTTCACATTAAAAATATAACATCTGCAAAATATGTGCTAAGATTCAGATAAAACGTGTACGATAAATAGAAATACAGTCTGTGACGGACAATCGTTTAATAATCATTGATTTATAAGTGAATCATTGTTTTTAAATCCGCTTCCACCTCCGCCTCCACGGAAACATCACAACACCTGGAAACATCACAACACCTGGAAACACCTCGTCAGATCATTAAAGCTTAGTAGTCTTTATTCTTTATTCTTTAATCCTTATTATTTATTTTATTACGAGAATTAAGTCATAACTTTACGAGAAAAAAAGAAAATAACATGTAAAATGACTACTTTATAATATTACGACTTGGTTGTTGACCTCTGACCTCTGACCTCTGATCTCTGACCCCTGACCTCTGACCTCTGGTCTAGGAGTTAGTAGTTGTGTCTGTATATTAGCAGGTAGCTGGAGGTCGTCAGTCAAGCTCAGTCTCACATGTAAACACTAACAGGTGGAATCAGCTCAAATGAGTCACCTCACCTGTGTGATTAACGCAGCTCACTACAGGTAATCCTTCACATCGGGACTCCATCTCTCTGGTTCTGGTTCTGGTTCTGGTTCTGGTTCTGGTGCTGGTTTACTGTCGCTGAGGACCGAGCGCTTGCTTTCTCTACTTCATTTATTCAGCCTCACCTGTCAGCCTCACATGTCAGCCTCACCTGTCAGCCACACCTGCTAACCCTGCATGCTGCCTGCTAACAACCTCAGCTAACGGTGAGTCCTGCCAGTCGCCGTTAACCGAAGCTCCAGCTGTGAACTGATGAGACTCTCATATCTGATCTGGACCACCGAGGTCTCTGATTGGCCGCTCCGGCTGTCCGTCACACTGACGTCAGATTTCAGGGAGTTTAAATCAACTCTTATTTTAAATGTTATAAACACAGACGACGCTTAACTGGATTCAAAACCTTCGTCTAAATCATATGTTAACGTTTTCTTTATAAATCTACAGACTAATAAAAAATACATATAAAATAAATAATAATAAAGGATTCTTCAGACTTCACCTGAAACTCTTTACAAAGCTGTTAAAGTTATTATTATAGTAAGTTAAAGTTATAAATAAAATTATTAAGGAGGCGGGGGAGGGGGGGAATAT
This sequence comes from Sebastes paucispinis, assembly GCA_036937225.1. Lineage (NCBI taxonomy): Eukaryota > Metazoa > Chordata > Actinopteri > Perciformes > Sebastidae > Sebastes > Sebastes paucispinis. The sequence goes on along the minus strand of JAUPFX010000015.1, from coordinate 1,208,787 downwards.
AATATATCATATAAAAAAACTCAGAATGTCCAAAATTAAGATCACAACTTTACAAGAAAAAACTCAGAAATTTACAAGATTAAAAACATAAATTTTATGAGAAAAATAAATCACAAATTTACGAGAAAAAACACAGAATTTACAAGATTAAAGTTGTAAATTTACAAGAAAAAAACCTCGGAATTTACAAGATTAAAATCGTAAATTTACGAGGAAAAATCACAAATTTCCAGAGAAAAAAACACAGAATTTACAGGACTAAGATCGTAAATTTACAGGAAAAAACTCTGAAATTTACTAGATTAAAAACGTAAATTTATGTGAAAATAAATCACAAATTCTCGAGAAAAGAAATCAGAATTTTCAAGATTAGCGTTGTAAATTTACAAGAAAAAAATCTCAGAATTTACAAGATTAAAATCGTAAATTTATGAGGAAAAAAAATCTCAAATTTCCAGAGAAAAAAACACAGAATTTACAGGACTAAGATCGTAAATTTACGAGAAAAACCCCTGAATTTACAGGATTAAGATTGTAAATTTACAAGAAGGAAACCCTCAGAATTTTCAAGATTAACGTTGTTAATTTACAAGGAAAAACTCACAAATTTCTGAGAAAAAAAATCAGAATTTACAAAATTAAAATTGTAAATTTACGAGAAAAAACTCACAAATTAGAACAGATTAACGTTGTAAATTTACAAGAAAAACGTATAAAGCAAAAGAAATGAGTAAAACATCGAAATAATGAGAAAGTTCAGTCGTATTAAACTATGAAGTCTAAATGAAGTCTGAAGAGCAGCGAAGCCCAAACATCTTTAACAGATTGAATTATTAATCTGTATTCTTCTCATCATTTCACAGCTGAGTTTATAGTTTATAGTTTATAACTTTATAGTTTATAGTTTATAACTTTATAATAATGAACCAAAGACTTCTGCATGAATTCATAATTCATAATCTAACATTAATGATAACCTGTATTTAAAGGACCACCCCAGCCCGGTAGTATATATAAATCATGTACTATTCATGTATTCATGTACTCTTTGAACTGATTGGTTCTGACCGGCTGGTCTGGTTCTTCTTTAAAGTTCGTTATGAAACTGTTTCTATATTTTCTGTTCATTGATCTGAGTCCTGATGTTCGTCTCGTTGTTTCAGAGCTCCTGAATGAGACGTCAGACGTCCTGATTTCCTCTCAGCTGATCAGTGAAGACGACGAAGTGAAACTTTATTCTATTTCTGGTGTCAGAGCTTCGAGGTCTTTCAGGTCTTTGAGGTCTTTCAGGTCTTTGAGGTCTTTCAGGTCTTGGAGGTCTTTCAGGTCTTTCAGGTCTTTCAGGTCTTTCAGGTCTTTCAGGTCTTTCAGGTCTTTCAGCTGCTTGTGAATATCCAATGTCTTCCCACCGACGTGCCTTCAGGATTCTGCCTTTTGACCCGTCAGCTTGTCTTTAGTTGAGGATGTGTAAAGCTGTGGGATGATGATGTTGTGGTTGTTGTTGGAGCTTCGTTAACACAAACCCAGTGTGAAGTTGTGGTGATTATTACAGAGTGAGATAAACTATTAAACTGTGATTTAAATGAGGTTCAAAGACCGACGTGTTCAACAGGAAGCTCTTCAGTCTAAAGGTCACCGTGGAGTGTTCGAGTTCTTCTGTCTCATTTAAATGTTGAAACCTGCAATAAAGAAATAAAGAAATGAATAAATGTGTGAAACTGAACACAAGTTGTTAGTCGTGTTTGTTATTCAACTTCTCCTGCAGTGAAAATCAGAAATCAGCCGTCATTTAAACTCATTTAAACTCATTTAAACTCATTGAAAGTCAATGAAAGTCATTGAAACTCATTGAAAGTCATTGAAACTCATTGAAAGTCATTGAAACAGTTCCACGTGTTTAGTTTCTAGCTGCTTCTTTTGTTTTTGTCCAGCATTAAATATCCGAGTGATTCATGATCACGCGATAACAGAGAAATACATAAATACAGACGACAGTACACATCGGAGCTACTTGTACTTTCTCCTTCCACATCTCAGAGGGAATATTCTATTTGTTTTACTGCTCTACATTCATCTGACAGCTTTAGTTATTATTGTTTTAAAGATATTTCAAGAATAAAGTCAAATTTAGATTTCTAATATTATATTTAGAAAATAATATATATTAATATTTCCAGACATCTACCCGATGGAATCATACACTTCATTCTTATGATGTGACTGTCTACTCGTAATATTACAACTACAAATTAAGACGTTAGTCTGAAAATATTACAAGTTTTCTATCAAAATAAAATGTTTTTTTTTGTTTCTTAAAATATGATGAAATTAATCTTGAAAAGAGTTGGACTTTATTCCCCATAAATATTATAATTTTGTTCTTTAACTCTTCCTCAAAATACACATTTTATTTTTTTTCTTGTAGAGTTAAGATATATATTTTTTCAGATATTATAACTTAAATCTCAAAATATTAAGAAAAAAAATTAAATAATGAAATATTTATGAAGTTTTTTTATCTGTAAAATTTAACAACTTTGTTCTTTGAATCTTTTCCTCGAAAAATGTATTTTATTTTTCTTGGAGAATTATATTTTTTCTTCAAATATTTCAACTTAAATCTCAAAATATTTCGACTTTATTAACAATAACATCGTCTCCGATTGTAGAGCATCTGTAAGGTGTTTCCAGAATAGTCAAATTTAGATTTATAATATTATATTTAGAAAATAAAGTCTTAATATTTCCAGATATCTACCTGATGTAATAATACATTAATCTTGAAAATTGTGACTTTTTTCAAAAATAACTTATTTTGGAAATATTTCTTAACCTTGAAATATCGTCAAATATTTATTCTCAAAATAAAAGAATTTTTTTTAGGACTTTTTTTCTATTTTTTTCTTGAAAATGATATCTTGCTCAAAAATGAGTTTTTCTTTTGGAAATATACAACGTTTTTTCTGTTATGATATTATGATATTATACATAACGTGTGTGTGTGTTGTGCCGTGACTTCCCAGGGTGCAACAGGAGCAGCTGGCAGCCATCTTCCTGCTGCTGAGGGAGAACCAGGAGGTGCTGGGGGACGTGACGGAAGGAGACATGGAGGAGCAGCTGAAGCTCTACTCCCTCTGAGATGATGTCATCATGAAGCTCTACTCCCTCTGAGATGATGTCATCATGAAGCTCTACTCCCTCTGAGATGATGTCATCATGAAGCTCTACTCCCTCTGAGATGATGTCATCACGAAGCTCTACTCCCTCTGAGATGATGTCATCACGAAGCTCTACTCCCTCTGAGATGATGTCATCACGGAGGAGCAGCTGAAGCTCTACTCCCTCTGAGATGATGTCATCATGAAGCTCTACTCCCTCTGAGATGATGTCATCATGAAGCTCTACTCCCTCTGAGATGATGTCATCACGAAGCTCTACTCCCTCTGAGATGATGTCATCACGAAGCTCTACTCCCTCTGAGATGATGTCATCATGAAGCTCTACTCCCTCTGAGATGATGTCATCATGAAGCTCTACTCCCTCTGAGATGATGTCATCATGAAGCTCTACTCCCTCTGAGATGATGTCATCATGAAGCTCTACTCCCTCTGAGATGATGTCATCATGAAGCTCTACTCCCTCTGAGATGATGTCATCATGAAGCTCTACTCCCTCTGAGATGATGTCATCATGAAGCTCTACTCCCTCTGAGATGATGTCATCACGAAGCTCTACTCCCTCTGAGATGATGTCATCACGAAGCTCTACTCCCTCTGAGATGATGTCATCACGGAGGAGCAGCTGAAGCTCTACTCCCTCTGAGATGATGTCATCATGAAGCTCTACTCCCTCTGAGATGATGTCATCATGAAGCTCTACTCCCTCTGAGATGATGTCATCACGAAGCTCTACTCCCTCTGAGATGATGTCATCACGAAGCTCTACTCCCTCTGAGATGATGTCATCATGAAGCTCTACTCCCTCTGAGATGATGTCATCATGAAGCTCTACTCCCTCTGAGATGATGTCATCATGAAGCTCTACTCCCTCTGAGATGATGTCATCATGAAGCTCTACTCCCTCTGAGATGATGTCATCACGAAGCTCTACTCCCTCTGAGATGATGTCATCATGAAGCTCTACTCCCTCTGAGATGATGTCATCACGGAGGAGCAGCTGAAGCTCTACTCCCTCTGAGATGATGTCATCACGGAGGAGCAGCTGAAGCTCTACTCCCTCTGAGATGATGTCATCACGAAGCTCTACTCCCTCTGAGATGATGTCATCACGGAGGAGCAGCTGAAGCTCTACTCCCTCTGAGATGATGTCATCATGAAGCTCTACTCCCTCTGAGATGATGTCATCATGAAGCTCTACTCCCTCTGAGATGATGTCATCACGAAGCTCTACTCCCTCTGAGATGATGTCATCACGAAGCTCTACTCCCTCTGAGATGATGTCATCACGAAGCTCTACTCCCTCTGAGATGATGTCATCACGAAGCTCTACTCCCTCTGAGATGATGTCATCACGAAGCTCTACTCCCTCTGAGATGATGTCATCATGAAGCTCTACTCCCTCTGAGATGATGTCATCATGAAGCTCTACTCCCTCTGAGATGATGTCATCACGAAGCTCTACTCCCTCTGAGATGATGTCATCATGAAGCTCTACTCCCTCTGAGATGATGTCATCATGAAGCTCTACTCCCTCTGAGATGATGTCATCACGAAGCTCTACTCCCTCTGAGATGATGTCATCATGAAGCTCTACTCCCTCTGAGATGATGTCATCACGAAGCTCTACTCCCTCTGAGATGATGTCATGACGGAGGAGCAGCTGAAGCTCTACTCCCTCTGAGATGAAGTCATCACGGTTACCGCGGCAACGCCAACTCACAAAAACACAAACTCGGATGTAGAAAATGTTGATTTATATTTTAAAGATGTTTTATTTTTCTGTCTTTGAGTTCAGACACATTTACTGCATTAATATCTCATTTAATTAATAATTATTATTTATTTTAATTATTATTATTATTATTATTATTATTGGTGACACTTTAGATCAAAGATTACAGTCTTATTATTATTATTTATTTATTTATGGGGAAATCAATAAACTGCTTCCTGGGTTCAAATATGTGAGAAACAGACAGCAGGTCAGAGAATCAATACCTTACACTGATTTAAAAATACTCAGTGTAATTTACTTATTTACATATGACTTATTCCATAACTACAGTAATATTATTATTATTAAATAAGGTGTATAGCAGTTTTGATATTACTTATATATTTTAAAGTTATGATTTTTACTTTGGAGTACTTTTTATTATTAAAATAGGCAACATGTAAATATAAAAATGGTGTACTTTTTACTGCACTATATTTATCTGACAGCTTTAGTTTTTATTTTTATGCTATTTCAAGAATAAAGTCAAATTTAGATTTCTAGTATTATATTTTAAAAATAAAGTATTAATACTTCCAGATATCTACCTGTAATCATACTTTGTGTTCTCGAAGCAACTTCTTATTCATAATGATTTTATTCTTTATTTAACGTGACTGTTTACTCGTAATATTACAACTAAAAATTAAGACGTTATTCTCAAAATATTACGACTTTTCTCTCAAACTAAATGTTGAAATATTATAACATTGATCTTGAAAAATGTTGGACTTTATATTTCTAAAATATTACAACTTTGTTCTTAAAATATTTCCTCGAACAATTTATTTTTTTTCTTGGAGAACTAAGATTTTTTTCTCAAAATATTAAGACTCAAAATAAGAATTAAAAAAAATCTTGAAATATTACATTAATCTTGAATAATTTAGGGTTTTTTTAATCTCTAAAATATTAAAATTTTGTTCTCAAAAAATTTTTGAAATTTTTTTTTCCTGGAGAATAACGATATTTATTCTCAAAACATTTTGTCTTTATTCTCACATCGTCTCTAATGTGCCGACGAGTTTTTCTGTTTCATAGAATAATTATAGAAAAAGCTCTTCAGGACTTATAGAGCACCTGTGAGTGCTGCATTCTGGGTAATGTAGTGTTTTCTAACGGTCTTTATTTGGATCATGTTCTCTGAGAGCTGCTGCTTCTGTGTGTTATTTTTTATTTAGTGTTTTTTTTCATGACAATAAAAATATATAAATATAAATCCTTTTGACTGCAGATTGTGATGATATAATAATAAATAAAATATTATAATGTAAAGAAGAAGAAGAAGAGGATATATATGGGGTTTGAGTTATAACTCCACTGACAGGTGAGTATTTTATCTCCATGGCAACCGTTAAATCAAAGCGCTTTCTGTTGCTCCTGTTATAATAATTATTATTATTATTATTATATTATTATTTTTATTATTATAATAACAATAATAATAATAATTATACTAATTTTTTTATTATAATAATAATATTATTAATAATAATAGTCGCGACTGCTCTGTTTTCCCCCACCGCCTAAACCGGATGTGACGTTTTGCGTGTCGTTACCATGACCGCAGACTGTATCTGAGGCTTGATTGGCTGCTTGACTCTAGACGGCTCCTGATTGGCTGCTGGACTCTAGACGGCTCCTGATTGGCTGCTGGACTCTAGACGGCTCCTGATTGGCTGCTGGACTCTAGACGGCTCCTGATTGGCTGCTGGACTCTAGACGGCTCCTGATTGGATGAAAATAAAATAATTATGTTTCTGAGAACATTTAATGAGAGAAAAAATCCGTGAAGATGATTCTGTGTTTATTTTAGATTAATAACAGTTAGTTTAAATGTTTCAGAGTTGTATAGTTTAGACCTGAAACTTTATGTTAATGAGCTGAGACCGGTCCGTCCCTCTAAACGGTCCGACGAGAAACAAGAATACACCATTATACTACAGGCTGCTACAGACCAGCAGGACCAGGACCAGACCAGACCAGCAGGACCAGGACCAGACCAGACCAGCAGGACCAGGACCAGACCAGACCAGCAGGACCAGGACCAGACCAGACCAGCAGGACCAGGACCAGACCAGACCAGCAGGACCAGGACCAGACCAGACCAGCAGGACCAGGTCCAGAACAGACCAGCAGGACCAGGTCCAGACCAGACCAGCAGGACCAGGACCAGACCAGACCAGCAGGACCAGGACCAGACCAGACCAGCAGGACCAGTTCCAGACCAGACCAGCAGGACCAGTTCCAGACCAGACCAGCAGGACCAGGTCCAGAACAGACCAGCAGGACCAGGTCCAGACCAGACCAGCAGGACCAGGTCCAGAACAGACCAGCAGGACCAGGTCCAGAACAGACCAGCAGGACCAGGACCGGACCAGACCAGCAGCTGGAGTCTCAGCTGCAGCTCCTCGGTGCTTCAGGTACGTCTCACCTGTTCACCTCTAATGAATGAATGAATGTGACTCTCAGGCTCAGAGTGAGCTGGGAGGTTAGAGGTTCACTAAAACAATCTAGTGGGAATATAAACATCACAGAGAGGTGTGATGGAGGTGTGATGGAGGTATGATGGTCTGATGGAGGTCTGATGGAGGTGTGATGGAGGTATGATGGTCTGATGGAGGTCTGATGGAGGTATGATGGTCTGATGGAGGTGTGATGGAGGTCTGATGGAGGTATGATGGTCTGATGGAGGTCTGATGGAGGTGCAATGGAGGTGTGATGGAGGTGTGATGGAGGTATGATGGTCTGATGGAGGTGTGATGGAGGTCTGATGGAGGTCTGATGGAGGTGCAATGGAGGTGTGATGGAGGTGTGATGGAGGTATGATGGTCTGATGGAGGTGTGATGGAGGTCTGATGGAGGTCTGATGGAGGTGTGATGGAGGTGTGATGGAGGTATGATGGTCTGATGGAGGTCTGATGGAGGTGTGATGGTCTGATGGAGGTGTGATGGTCTGATGGAGGTATGATGGTCTGATGGAGGTCTGATGGAGGTGTGATGGAGGTCTGATGGAGGTATGATGGTCTGATGGAGGTCTGATGGAGGTGTAATGGAGGTGTGATGGAGGTATGATGGTCTGATGGAGGTGTAATGGAGGTGTGATGGAGGTGTGATGGAGGTATGATGGTCTGATGGAGGTGTGATGGAGGTCTGATGGAGGTCTGATGGAGGTGTGATGGAGGTGTGATGGAGGTATGATGGTCTGATGGAGGTCTGATGGAGGTCTGATGGAGGTGTGATGGTCTGATGGAGGTGTGATGGAGGTGTGATGGAGGTGTGATGGAGGTCTGATGGAGGTGTGATGGTCTGATGGAGGTCTGATGGAGGTCTGATGGAGGTGTGATGGTCTGATGGAGGTGTGATGGAGGTGTGATGGAGGTGTGATGGAGGTCTGATGGAGGTCTGATGGTCTGATGGAGGTCTGATGGAGGTCTGATGGTCTGACGGATGTCTGATGGAGGTGTGATGGAGGTCTGATGGTCTGATGGATGTCTGATGGAGGTCTGATGGAGGTCTGATTGTCTGATGGAGGTCTGATGGAGGTCTGATGGTCTGATGGAGGTCTGATGGAGGTCTGATGGAGGGAGAATCTTCTGGAATATGTTGTGATGTGAATCCAGAACCACTCTGACTCCAAAAAAACATGAATTAATGAATTATTTAAAATAAATAGTGAAAGTGTATCAGAGTTTAGAACATGATGGTAGAAGTATCTGATGGTCTTATAGAGGTGTGATGGAGGTCCGATGGAGGTCTGATGAAGTATCTGATGGTCCTCTTCAGGCTCTCTTATGTCTCATCAGTTGTTGGGTTGATATCATTTGTTCCACAGATTTGGTGCTAAATGGAACCATTTGTTACCTCTAGAGAATTGATCAAAATGATCAATAATCCTCCAGAATCCCACATTAAGACATCAAGACCTCGAGGAGCACCAGAGAAGAAGACATGCTGTGATTTGGGATCAACTACAGTGATGTCGTCGGGATCTCAGCGGGTTTCTTCATCATGAAAAAACAACAACAAACCATCCAGACAGATTTATGAATTATCAGAAATTGAGCCCCCAGAGCATCAAAATGCTTTACGGTTAAACAGAACCGTACACTGTTATTATTATTATTATTATTATTATTATTATTATTACACAGCTGAATAAAGCTCCAACGTTCATGAATATAGATGACTAGATGTTGAGGTTAGATGTACGGAGGTTCATTTAACAGTTTGATCTCTAAAACTGTATTTTTGATCGTATTGTGAACCGCTGCAGTCGATGGAAATCAGCATGTTTAAACACTTATGGAGCAATAAATCTTTATTAAATACATACCTGACATCTCTCTGTTGTCTAGATGAAGAAGGTAGAGGTTTTATTATCAGTATATATATATATTATATATTATATACTGTATACTGTAGTTATTCCCTGGTGGACGGTGGACGGTGACAGCGTGCAGGTCAGAGGTCGTCCAGCAGAGGGAGACAGCAGCTCACAGACGGAGTAAAGTCAGAGTAGAAACTGTGTCTATTTTCTCTTCACATCCGTTTACAGTGAACCTGCTGACACCTCATTTACAGGGACTTAGTATTCTGCTCCTGGAACTGTATTAAATAAAACACCAGCTGTTGGGAAATACAGGAACATAATTATTAAAGTTCTGCTTTAGTTTAGGTTTCACAAATAACCAAATCCCTCATCTTCTGGCCCATCATCATCACCATCATCATCAGTATCATCAGTATCACTATCATCATCATCACCATCATCATCACCATCACCATCACCACCACCACCACCATCAGTATCATCATCACCACCACCATCATCACCACCACCATCATCACCATCACCATCATCATCAGTATCATCATCATCATCATCATCATCATCACCATCACCATCAGTATCATCATCACCACCACCATCATCACCACCACCATCATCACCATCACCATCATCATCAGTATCATCATCATCATCACCATCACCACCACCACCACCATCACCATCAGTATCATCATCACCACCACCATCATCATCATCACCATCATCATCATCATCATCATCATCATCAGGACCTGGAAGAGATTATTATTAAAGAAACTGAGTTTATTCTGAGCCACACGGACCTGATGAGGAAACTGATTCTTTAGAGGAGGAAATTACTTTTTATCTCGTAAAGTTATGACTTTATTATCGTAATATTCCGACTTATTTTTCTTGAAATAGTATGACTTTATTCTCATTAAATTACTACTTTATTATCGTATTATGATTTTATTCTCAAAATCTCGGATTTTTTGCCCTCAACGTGGCCCTAATACTCCGTCGTATAAAATAATAATAATAATAATAATAATAATAAAAGTCCCAAGTCAAGACAGCCGAACAAAGTAATTATTTATATTTATATTTATATATATTTATATATATATATATATATATATATATTGGGGTAATTTGGCAGTAATTTTCACCTAATTACTATGAAACATGTGGAGCTGTAAAATGAAGAGTTACCGACAACAAACACAATGACTGAAACCAGAAACTGTGTGTGTGTGTGTGTGTGTGTGTGTGTGTGTGTGTGTGTGTGTGTGTGTGTGTGTGTGTGTGTGTGTGTGTGTGTGTGTGTGTGTGTGTGTGTGTGTGTGTGTGTGTGTGTGTGTGTGTGTGTGTGTGTGTGTGTGTGTGTGTGTGTGTGTGTGTGTGTGTGTGTGTGTGTGTGTGTGTGTGTGTGTGTGTGTGTGTGTGTGCAGCTGTTGCTCTTCTTGTCTTTCTCTTTGAACTTTGGCCGTTCAGATCAAACAACAACAGCTGCTGCCGCGCTGCCACTGAGCAGGAAGTAGAACCATCATTCCGTCTCTATGAGCCAGTCTCACTGTAGAGCTTCAACATGCTGGGGTCCCTAAACAGTGTTGGGTTCCATAAACTGTGTCTCACTGTAAAGCTGAGACTCTGGTGGATCCAATGAGCCCAACTGTATTCATGTGTGATGATGTTAGTCCCCATAGGAGACATTTCATTGACCTCACTGTATATAATGACCTGTGGTGACCTCTAGGATAATCACAGCCTCATGAAACTTTACAGCCACAAACTAGAGACCTAGAGCATTCAGAGGATGGATGGATCAAACTAGAGACCTAGAGCATTCAGAGGATGGATGGATCAGACTAGAAACAGGTCCATGGTAAAGAGGGATGGAGTGGAAAAGGTTAAAGGTTTACAGGTGTGTAGGTATAGAGGTGTGTAGGTATACAGGTGTGTAGGTATACAGGTGTGTAGGTATACAGGTGTACAGGTGTATATTTCTGCCTGAAGAACAACAGTAGAAACATGTCCAGGAGGGTTTATTCATCAACCGACCAATCAGCAGGCCGATGACTCTCATCCACCAATCACATGAAGAGTTGGTTTCTTAGCAACAAGCAGTTTGACAAATTTAATCTTTGAGTGAATTCTTTAAAGAAACAACAGATGAACAAAGATTACAGCACATTAACATCATAATATCATAATATTAACAGAATGCATACAAAAATATATGAAACAATTAAGAAATAAAAAAGATCAAGAAAGAAAGAAATAAAGTTCCTCGTTAGTTATTCAGATAAACTCTCTGATTCATAAAGAGTTCAATTATAAACCCCAAAACACAATATAATATTATATACTATAATAATACAATATGCTATTATCTTCCTGGATCCATATTCTTCATATATGTTTTTATTCTATGTATAATTGTGTATTCAGTCTATATAATATCTATACTATAGTTTATTATGTACACATGACGGCTGTATAGGAAACCTCATACTATACTAGTAGTACAACCTCATACTATACTAGCAGTACAACCTCATACTATACTAGCAGTACAACCTCATACTATACTAGTAGTACAACCTCATACTATACTAGCAGTACAACCTCATACTATACTAGTAGTACAACCTCATACTATACTAGTAATACAACTAGTAGTACAACCTCATACTATACTAGTAGTATAACTTCATACTATACTAGTAGTATAACCTCATACTATACTAGTAGTATAACTTCATACTATACTAGTAGTACAACCTCATACTATACTAGTAGTATAACTTCATACAATACTAGTAGTACAACCTCATACTATACTAGTAGTACAACTAGTAGTACAACCTCATACTATACTAGTAGTATAACTTCATACTATACTAGTAGTACAACCTCATACTATACTAGTAGTACTACCTCATACTATACTAGTAGTACAACCTCATACTATAATAGTAGTATAACTTCATACTATACTAGTAGTACAACCTCATACTGTACTAGTAGTATAACTTCATACTATACTAGTAGTACAACCTCATACTATACTAGTAGTATAACTTCATACTATACTAGAAGTATAACTTCATACTATACTAGTAGTATAACCTCATGCTAGTAGTATAGTATAGTCCCTGTGGTCTCTCAATGAACAGAGATTTCGATGCAGGCCAACCTACTCAGCCTGTCTTTCCCGGAAGGCATCCATGTAGAGATGAAAAGCGCAGTGCGAGCAGTCGCAGGTGCACGACAAACCACCGCGACAACTTGCGGAGCCTTCGCGCATCACGCCAAAGCCGTGATGGTGTAATTTTCTGGCACTTCGCCGCCGGCTTCACTACGCATACTCGCCAACCTTCAGACCTTAAAAAAAAAAAAGGGGGAGGATTTCAAAACCAAAGCGAGGCGTCTGGAGGTCTGGAGGTCCTCCCCCAGAACAATTAGAGTTTCAGAGACTTTGTTTCTGGTGGCTTTAAAAGATGAAAGAAAGAAAACTGAATAATTCTCCCCTCTGGTGTGACCTTGGCTTGTGAATCTCTGGCATAAGCTCATATTCATCAGTGAGGCAATGAAAAATGGGAGTCTCTCGGGAAAATCGTGAGGGTTGGAAAGTACGTCACTACGGCGAGCATAAACCAGCTTTAGAGACAGAGGATAAAAATAAAAACAATCAGACATATTAAATATGCATTTAAGAATAGATTCAAGCTGCTACAGTGGACGCCAATCAAAACTTTGTTCTTATGTCATCAGTTACTTTCTCCTAAACGGTCAGATTTGACCACTGAATAATGTCACGTGATTGGTAGAGCTGGGACGATTCACCTATCTAATGATTAGATACTATCAACAGACTCTGGTGCTGATTCAATATTCTGATTTATTGATTGTTGTTAACTTGTTTACCTCTAGACCACGAAGGGAACAAGTAGAATCATACACTTCTAGAGACTTTTACTTTTGAAAATCTCTAAATGAATCCAGTAAAAATATTTGATTTTCAGCATGTCTGTAGTCAGAGACGTCCTGAAGTCAAATATATCAGAATCATTGTCAGGAATTATTGATTACATTTATTATCCAGCAACCCAGAAATCAAAGAATAAAGACATTTCCCTCACAGATTAGTGCAGTTTTCTTTTTAATTTGTAATGTTTTATACTTCTGGTGAATATAATCCATCAATCTAATTTCTATAGATGTATTTTGTATCTACAGTTCCCTTTGTTAACACCTTATTTTGAAAAGCGGACGTAGTCTCACGTGTCTACTTCCTCTAACTTCTCCAAGGTGGTCTCTAGCTCTCCCGTCAGCTCCGTTCTCTTTATCATCCATGGTCAGCTCCATCGGGGCCGTTTCCATGCAGAGAACACAAATGTCAGTATCTGGGTGCTCTACAGTTGTAGCGTCGGCCCATTTGACCACGGAGACGAGAGCGACGGCCGGCTCCACCGTCACGTTACCGCCATACCATAACGTTTCCTGTCCATGACAGAGTTAGCATGCAGCTTTAGCTCTGCTCTGTCTAGCTCTGCTTTTCCTGTCAATGTGTGAAACCCAAAGTGTTTCCATCCTTTACTGGATGTGTAGTGTTTACCACGCTGGATTTAACATGTGAGGGTGCAGGTCGTATCCACGCTGACCCTCCAACGTTTTACACTCTCTGAGCTTTGTTTTGGTTGACGGATACGGAACGGATATGACGTCACGTTACTCAGACTACCACAATAAAAGCGGTAACTTCCTTCTACCTCCACATAGACTCAGAAGAGGCAGATATATCCATTCTGGTGTTAAAACATCTGTTTAGAAATAGTAAAAAAAAAAAATCTCGATACATATTTTTTATTTCCCTCCTCTAGTGATTGGTCGTCTCAAACGTTCATCTTCTGGTGTTAAACTCTAAGGAACGCTGTAGACCATCACAGACTGATAAAGTTTAATTTCTCTGATTAGAGGACGTCAGCACATCTACTGCTGATCCGTCACTCTTTAACGGAGACACTCTGCTCCTCCGACAGGTGAGTTCCCACAATGCACAGGGAAACGGGAAGTTAAACCTCAGACGATAGACTCCTTCAGGTTCTCATCTGGCAGGAAGTTGGAGGCAGCGTTGAGGGGCGGAGCGGCGTGGAGCTGAACCTCCCTCTGGAGCTCCACCCGGGTGGGAGGAGGGTCCTCCGTCTCCTCGCCGTCTCCGTACAGCTGACTGATTCGTTTACTGAGAAGACCCTCCGTCTCAGGCGGCGGCTCGAGTTGTCGTCCCTCCGTCTTCTCTCGGTATTTGTAGGACGCCAGTTTGACCGTCCGCTGCAGGAGGTGTTTCCTGTACGCTCTCTGGATCACCATCACCGCCACCTCTTCCTGTTTCCTCCGCAGGGTGCTGCTGATTGGTTCGTACGACACCTGCAGGTCACAATGATTATCTGTTAGTAGATGAAACAATAAGAGTCTCTAATAGATGAACCGGTAGAATATAATAAACCTTGGAGGGGTTGTTGGCCATGAACTTCTCCTCCATGCTGGCTTTGAGAGCGTCCATCCCTCCTGAATCACCCAGAACCTTCACACAGAGAGTACAATATCATTTCATATAACACATTAAACATTATCTAACACAATGAGGGTGGAGCGATACGTCCTCACTACGATACGTATCACTTTCTATGGTTCCGATACCGTTCAAGGACGATATTTGGTTCATCTGATACGATACGAAACGATACGATACAATACAATATGATACGATACGATATGATACGATACGATACAATACGATATGATACAATACGAAACGATACGACATGATACGATACGATACGATACAATACGATATGATACAATACGAAACGATACGATATGATATGATACGATATGATACGATACGATACGATACAATACGAAACGATATGATACGATACAATACGATACGATACGATACGATACAATCTAGAGCAATACAATACGATACAATACGATATGATACGATACAAGGACGATATTTGGTTCATCTAGAGCGATACAATACGATACTTCCAACCACTTCAGGTTAAATGAACAGCAGTTTAACCTCCTCCTTCTGTCTTCATTTTGAAGATAAACGGTAGAACAATAATATCGGCGTCTCAGTCGGTGCGTGGACAGACTGGTCGTGTTGCCGTTGTATTTGATTCTGACCTTTACATATTCTGCATACAGCGAGTGATTTATCGAGGACGTCTCCCTTTTTACAAAAGCCAAAATAATTCCACATGCTGGACCTCAAACACGGCTTGAATCTCTCTCTCTCTCGTCTGGCTCTTCAACGCCATCAGCCTGATTCGTTTAGTTTTAGTTTTTCTCAGATTGGCGCCACTCGAGCATGTTGATGACGTCATACACAGGGAGAGTGAACCAGTGTAACGTTTAACTTTTCTTTACTAAAATATACGTCCATATAACGTTTGTACCTAAACACAAGCTGCAAATTCTTAGTATCGATACAATCGATTATTTACCTTGAAAATTGATCGATTTACGTCCCCTGAAGGACAACTTTCAGAGTCGTAGGAATATAAGTTGATGTGGTAGATGAATCGTTACACCCTTGTACATAAAACAACATAGAATAATATCATATATAATAAGATCCCAACAGAAATCACCTGAGCAGTGAGGGCCAGCAGGATGTCCAGACAGTGGATCTTGTCTCCAGGAACCAGAGGCAGATCCATGTGGATCAGTTTGATGGTGTTTGGTTTGGCGATCCTCAGAGGATCCTTCAGGGTGTCGCAGAAATCCGACAGTTTACTGCGAAGCCCAGAGAGAGAGAGAGAGGTGGAGTCAGATTAACCAGATCTAACCAGATCTAACCAGAAGAGCCGGTCCACTGAGAGGCATCCGGTTCTTTACCTGTACTGGATGAACTGCGACGCGTCGGGGTCGAACTTCTCCCAGGTCTCATAAAACATCTCGAAGTCGTCCTCACACAGCGGGTCGGCGCTCTCCTCCGTCGCCACGTTAAAGTTCTCCAGAATGATGGCGATGTACATGTTGACCACCACGAGGAAGGACATGATGATGTAGGTGGTGAAGAAGACGATGCCCAACGCCGGGCTGCCGCAGTCCCCTCGGACCGCCGACCCGGGGTTCTCCACGTCGGGGTCGCAGTCCGGCGGCGTGTTCATGATGGGGTTCAGCAGCGCGTCCCATCCCGCCGACGTGGTGATCATAAACAAGCAGATCATGCTGTTCCCGAACGTCTCGAAGTTAAACATGTCGTCGATCATGGCCTCCTTCCTCACGTAAGCGAAGTTGGACATGCCGAAGATGGAGAAGATGAACATGATGAGGAAGAGGAGGAGGCCGATGTTGAAGAGGGCAGGAAGTGACATCATCAGGGCGAACAGCAGCGTGCGGATCCCCTTGGCTCCACGAATGAGACGAAGGACTCGGCCGATCCGAGCCAATCGGATTACACGGAAGAGCGTTGGCGAGACGAAATACTTCTCTATGATGTCAGCAAGGAGGAGACCTGAAGGAAGGAAGGAAGCAAGGAAGGAGGGAAAGAAGAATTTGAAACCAGTTCTTCTGGGTTGAAGAGAAAATGTTGTTCTACAAAAATAGACTGAAACACTTCATCAAAAAATGTAATTCTCCAAGAAATGATTTAAGGGAAAAAGTTGTAATATTAAAGAGACAAAAAATTCAACATTTTGCAATATTAATGTTGTAATATTTCAAGATTTTTTTATTTTTATTTGGAGTCTTTATTTTTTTAGATTTAAATTGTAATATTTGGAGAAAAAAAATCTTAATTCTCCAAGAAAAAAAGGAATAATCTTTTGAGGAAAAATGTAAGATTTTGTGAAAAGATATTTTAAGTCTTCATTTTTAGTTGTAATATTTTGAGTAAACAGTCACGTTAAATAAAGAATTAAGTCATTATGAATAAAAAGTTGTATGATTCCATCGGGTAGATATTGGAAATATTAATACTTAATTTTCTAAATATAATATTAAAAATCTAATTTTGATTTTATTCTTGAAATATCTTACATTTGTTTGATAAACCCCGAAGAGCTTTTTCTAAAATGATTCTCTTAAACAGAAAAACTCACTTGCAAATTCTTCTTCTTTTTACTTCGTTCTTTTTTTTACTTGTAAATTTACAACCTTAATTGTAAATTTGTGAGTTGTTTTTTTTGTAAAGTTACAACTTTAATTGTGTAAATTCTGATTTTATTTCTTGTAAATTTTTGATATATTGTCTCGCAAATTTACGATCTTAATCTTGTAATTTCTAAATTTTTCTCATAAATTTGTGAGTTGTTTTTTGTAATTTACGACTTTAATCTCATAAATTCAGTTTTTTTTTTCTTGTAAATTTGTGATTATTTTCTCGTAAATCTACGATATTAATCTAGTAAATTCAAGATTTATATTATATCATTATATATATATATAGGTAATGGGGTATTAGAATAGATCAGAGATGAAGTGTATACGTCTGTTTTTATATGACATCACCAGATGAGACAATGACATCACCAGACGCCGATTGGCCGACTCACCTACGATGGACAGGATGACGACCACGAAGTCGAAGATGTTCCAGCCGACAGAGAAGTAGTGCTGCCGGAGCGCGATCATCTTCAGGATGCACTCGTGGGTGAAGACGACGATGAAGACGAGGTTGACCCAGTACAGGATGTAGTCTTTCTCCTCGCTCTGCTCGTCCGTCTCCACCATCATCGTCACCATGTTGAGACAGATCAATACCATGATGAAGATGTCGAAGAACTGCGTGGTGACCAGGTCGAAGACCAGACCCTGGAACCGGTTCTGGTGAGACAACGAGACGTGAACCGGACTGACGGGTCACACCTGTATGTGATGAGGTCACACAGGAAGTAACTGAACTGACCTCAGGTCGAGGAACCGGCTTCTGAGGTTTCTTGGAGCCCAGTTTCTTCATGGCGTTGTAATATTTCTTCTGCTCCTCCGTCATGAAAAGATCTGTTCCTCCCATGTAGACGAAAGGACCACATTCATTCACAATTAATATTCATAATAATAATAATAATAATAACAATGATAACAAACAGAAGTGGTTCTGGACTAACGGCGGCGTGAACGTCAGCGAGCAGAAACTTATCTTTGACTTCTGCTGGTTGAAGTTGTCGATGATGACTCCGATGAAGAGGTTCAGAGTGAAGAAGGAGCCAAAGATGATGAAGATCACAAAGTAAACGTACATGTACAGGTTGGCCTCGTACATCGGCTGGGACTCCACCTGCACGCACGCACAGTATGGTGACCAGGGTCAAGTCACTTTAACGGTAGTTTTAATTCTATTTAATGCAAAATCATGAATTTGATGTAAATGTCTCCGTACAATGTATGACACCAGTACTAGTAGTACTACTACCAGGTCCAGTATTAGTACTACTATCAGGTCCAATATTAGTACTAGTATCAGGTCCAGTATTAGTACTACTATCAGGTCCAGTATTAGTACTAGTATCAGGTCCAGTATTAGTACTACTATCGGGTCCAGTATTAGTACTAGTATCAGGTCCAGTATTAGTACTAGTGTATATAGTAAAACTATGAGGCGGGTCACTGACGTCTCTGGAGTCCACCGCTGCGTACATGATGTCCATCCAGCCTTTAAATGTGGCCTGAAAGAGACAAATTAACATCTGAATATATAAAGTTCAGTCGTCTGCAAACAGAGTTTGTTAGGTGGTGTATTGATGTTATAACCTGTTAGGTGGTGTATTGGTGCTATAACCTGTTAGGTGGTGTATTGGTGCTATAGAGACTCACCACCTGCAGCAGTGACAGGTAGCCCATCCCCACATTGTCGTAGTTGACCTTGACGTTCTTCCAGCGGACCTCGGTGGAGTTTTCCTCCATCAGGGAGAAACACTCGGTCCGGTTGTCGACCTCTTCAGGTAGAAACATCTCCTCAGACGTCTGGTTGACACAGTAATAAAACTTCCCTGCAAACAGATTCACTCCCATGATGCTGAATATCAGCCAGAAGATCAGACACACCAGCAGCACGTTGAAGATGGACGGGATCGCTCCGACCAGGGCGTTCACCACCACCTGCAGACAGACAGGTACAGAGAGACAGACAGGGAGACAGGTTACCTATTGATAAACCTGTCTGTCTGTCTGTGTGTCAGTGTCTAAAAGGCCTGTCTCACCCTCATGCCCTCGAAGCGAGACAGGGCCCTCAGGGGCCTCAGCGCTCTCAGAGTCCTCAGAGACTTGATGGCTCCCAGCTCAGAGTATCCCAGGATGTTCGCCGTCAGAGACACCAGAGACACCTGGAAGGCACAGCACACGTGGTGATGACATCATACTGCAGGTGACCAAGGAACTGAGAGACTGACAGGTGCCCCTCTAGCGGTGGCGCCGGCAGCCGTGAAGCCTGGTTTATGCTCTCCGTATTGAAGCTGGTGCGAGTTACGCGTGCGTCGCGGTAGTTTTTTTGTGCACCTCTGAATTTTTCTATCGTTTGATCGTTTTGTAAAAGCAAAAAAAAAGGTCTGATGTAAAGAGCGGCGACCCGAGGGGAAGCGCCGAGAGACAGGAAGTCATTTAGTCTTGGAGGTCAGCGACAGTAATAATTAAAGTACACAGATGTAATGTTTGGCGGTACGTACGTTGGAGATTGGTGTTCACTACTGTTGCCAGGCAACCTACTTTCCTTTACGGTACCACTCCGCCGTCCACGGAGGAGGCCTGCGCCGTCCCCGGAGGCCCACAAGGATGTCCGCGCCATCTTGCGAATATAAACAAAGCTTAACCCTGTACGCACCGTGTGTAGTTTTTTATGATTTCGTCCAGTTTTCTTTTATCAAATACATTTGAAGGCTTGTGATTGGTGGACTTTACAATGGGTTCACATAGCGGTCAGCCCGGTGCGTCTCATACAGACACCAAAGGTTGCGTCGGTATTTGACGAGTTGGGAGCGAGAACGGGTTGTTTCTCTCATCCCTTTAACCCATTAGTTATGTTACTACCTCCTGCAGGTATTAATGTTCTTACGTCTACGATGAGGAAGTCGAGCCAGCACCAGGCGTTGGTGAAGTAGGTCTTGAATCCGTAGGCGACCCACTTGAGAAGCATCTCCACCACGAACACATAGGTGAACACCTGGTCAGCGTACTCCAGAACCGTCTTTATGACCTGCCGCTGCTCCAGGTAGATGTCCTCAAAGGCCTGTTCACACAGAGACCGGCGTCACCTCACGGACATTTTATGACATGTTAGTGTAACAGGTTAGTATACGGTGTTAGTAAGTGTGTGTGTGTAGTTATGTTCAGCGTGGCTACGTAGGCGTGTGCACGTCGAAGCCTTTTGTGACTAAAGAAGCAGCGACCCCGCCGGTCTCAGGATGTTAAGGGTTAATAAGTGTTAGTTAAAGATCATCTCACCTGTGTGACATGTGGCGGCCATGTTAGTATTCAGAATGTTGGCCATTTTTGTAGTCCGCTGTCAGCCGTGTTAGTAGCCCAGTGCTGTCGGCCATGTTGTCTCCACAGGTTAGTACTCACACGTTCCTGAGAACCAATCAGATCTGATCTGCTCAGTCACGTGATCACATTGAACAGACCAACCAGCATCCATATAATAATAATATTTACCAGAGCTCCACTGCTCAGCAGGATCATGAAGATGATGAAGGTCTCAAAGTAGTTGTGTTCTACGATGGAGAAACAGGTTCTCCTGACGTTAGCCCAGACCTTCCCTCTGCCCTCGGACGTGTCTATGTCCAGGAACGGACAGCGTCTGTACCACTCTGACAGATATACACACAGCAAAGGTTACGGCCAAGGTCTTCTTCTGTCAACCCGCCGATATTCATTAGAGATATCTGTAACGTTGTTTTGACGAGTCAAAACTCTAATTTAAGATATCCCTAATTTTGACAAGTACGATTCTGCAATATCTACAATTCAGTCGCAGATATCCGTGATTCCTTTTCTCAGATATTTCTTATACATGTCGGATGTTATTTTATGAGGTACACAGGTGTGTGAATGTGTGTGTGTGTTCGTACTGTCAGTGAAGCAGTCCTCAGGTGTGTTTGCATCGTGCTCGTCTTCGTCTTCGTCCTCCTGAGCGTCAGGAAGCTTCTGTACGGTGCTGCAGACCGACGACTCGTCACACTGACCAAACACATCAGACAGATTTTAGTCATTCATGTTCATGTTCATTTGTGACTCTCTGAGCCGCCAGGGTTCATCAAATTTACTTTATCGGTCGTTGTCGACATTTTTCTGCTCGAGTCAAACTTGGAATGAAATTGCCAAGAACCCGAAATTCGTAGTTCACATCTGCCTGTCATTCATAGACGTAATACCACTGAAACACATGTTAGTGTCTGTTAGGGTCCGTTACAGTCCGATAGGGTCTATCTGTTAGGTTCCAATAGGGTCCGTTAGGGTCTGTTAGGGTCTGTTAGGGTCTGTCCGTTAGGGTCTGTTAGGGTCTGTTAGGGTCTGTCCGTTAGGGTCTGTTAGGGTCTGTTAGTGTCTGTCCATTAGGGTCTGTTAGGGTCTGTCCGTTAGGGTCTGTTAGGGTCTGTTAGGGTCCGATAGGGTCTATCTGTTAGGGTCCAATAGGGTCCGTTAGGGTCTGTTAGGGTCTGTCTGTTTGGGTCTGTTAGGGTCTGTCTGTTAGGGTCTGTTAGGGTCTGTCCATTAGGGTCTGTTAGGGTCCGTTAGGGTCTGTGTGTTCGGGTCTGTAGGGTCTGTTAGGGTCCGTTAGGGTCTGTTAGGGTCTGTTAGGGTCTGTCCGTTAGGGTCTGTTAGGGTCTGTTAGGGTCTGTCCGTTAGGGTCTGTTAGGGTCTGTTAGGGTCCGATAGGGTCTATCTGTTAGGGTCCAATAGGGTCCGTTAGGGTCTGTTAGGGTCTGTCTGTTAGGGTCTGTCTGTTTGGGTCTGTTAGGGTCTGTTAGGGTCTGTCTGTTACGGTCTGTTAGGGTCTGTTAGGGTCTGTCCGTTAGGGTCTGTGAGGGTCTGTTAGGGTCCGTTAGGGTCTGTGTGTTCGGGTCTGTAGGGTCTGTTAGGGTCCGTTAGGGTCTGTTAGGGTCTGTTAGGGTCTGTCCGTTAGGATCTGTTAGGGTCCGTCCGTTAGGGTCTGTCCGTTAGGGTCCATTAGGGTCTGTTAGGGTCTGTTAGGGTCCGTTAGGGTCTGTGTGTTCGGGTCTGTAGGGTCTGTTAGGGTCCGTTAGGGTCTGTTAGGGTCTGTTAGGGTCTGTCCGTTAGGGTCTGTTAGGGTCTGTTAGGGTCCGATAGGGTCTATCTGTTAGGGTCCAATAGGGTCCGTTAGGGTCTGTTAGGGTCTGTCTGTTAGGGTCTGTCTGTTTGGGTCTGTTAGGGTCTGTTAGGGTCTGTCTGTTACGGTCTGTTAGGGTCTGTTAGGGTCTGTCCGTTAGGGTCTGTTAGGGTCTGTTAGGGTCCGTTAGGGTCTGTGTGTTCGGGTCTGTAGGGTCTGTTAGGGTCCGTTAGGGTCTGTTAGGGTCTGTTAGGGTCTGTCCGTTAGGGTCTGTTAGGGTCCGTCCGTTAGGGTCTGTCCGTTAGGGTCTGTCCGTTAGGGTCTGTCCGTTAGGGTCCATTAGGGTCTGTTAGGGTCTGTTAGGGTCTGTGTGTTCGGGTGTGTAGGGTCTGTTAGGGTCTGTTAGGGTCTGTCCGTTAGGGTCTGTTAGGGTCTGTCCGTTAGGGTCCGTTATGGTCTGTTAGGGTCCGTTAGGGTCTGTCTGTTAGGGTCTGTTAGGGTCCGTTAGGGTCTGTTAGGGTCTGTTAGAGTCCGTTAGGGTCTATTAGGGTCCGTTAGGGTCTGTCCGTTAGGGTCTGTCTGTTAGGGTCTGTCCGTTAGGGTCTGTTTGGGTCTGTCCGTTAGGGTGTGTCTGTTAGGGTCCATTAGGGTCCGTTATGGTCTGTCCGTTAGGGTCTGTCTGTTAGGGTCTGTTAGGGTCTGTCCGTTAGGGTCTGTTAGGGTCTGCCTGTTAGGGTCTGTTAGGGTCTGTCCGTTAGGGTCTGTTGGGGTCTGTTAGGGTCTGTCTGTTAGGGTCTGTTAGGGTCTGTCCGTTAGGGTCTGTCTGTTAGGGTCTGTTTGGGTCTGTCCGTTAGGTTGTGTCCGTTAGGGTCTGTCCGTTAGGGTCTGTCTGTTAGGGTCTGTCCGTTAGGGTCTGTCTGTTAGGGTCTGTCTGTTAGGGTCTGTTAGGGTATGTCCGTTAGGGTCTGTTAGGGTATGTCCGTTAGGGTCCGTTAGGGTATGTCCGTTAGGGACTGTTAGGGTATGTCCGTTAGGGTCCGTTAGGGTCTGTCTGTTACGGTCTGTTAGGGTATGTCTGTTAGGGTCTGTTAGGGTATGTCCGTTAGGGTCCGTTAGGGTATGTCCGTTAGGGACTGTTAGGGTATGTCCGTTAGGGTCCGCTAGGGTCTGTAAGGGTATGTCCGTTAGTGTCTGTCTGTTAGGGTCTGTCTGTCAGGGTCTGTTAGGGTCCGTTAGGGTCCGTTAGGGTCTGTCTGTTGGGGTCCATCCATTAGGATCTGTCTATTAGGGTCCGATAGGGTCCGTTAGGGTCTGTTTGGGTCTGTCTGTTAGGGTCTGTCTGTTAGGGTCTGTCTGTTAGGGTATGCCCGTTAGGGTCTGTCCGTTAGGGTCTGTCTGTTAGGGTCTGTTAGGGTATGCCCGTTAGGGTCTGTCCGTTAGCGTCTGTCTGTTAGGGTCTGTTAGGGTATGCCCGTTAGGGTCTGTCCGTTAGGGTCTGTCTGTTACGGTCTGTTAGGGTATGTCCGTTAGGGTCCGTTAGGGTATGTTAGAGTCTGTCTGTTAGGGTATGCCCGTTAGGGTCTGTCCGTTAGGGTCTGTCTATTAGGGTCTGTTAGGGTATGCCCATTAGGGTCTGTCCGTTAGGGTCTGTCTGTTACGGTCTGTTAGGGTATGTCCGTTAGGGTCCGTCTGTTAGGGTCTGATAGGGTCTGTTTGGGTCTGTCTGTTAGGGTTTGTCTGTTAGGGTCTGTCTGTTAGGGTCCGTTAGGGTATGTTAGGGTCTGTCTGTTAGGGTCTGTTAGGGTATGCCCGTTAGGGTATGCCCGTTAGGGTCTGTCCGTTAGGGTCTGTCTGTTACGGTCTGTTAGGGTATGTCCATTAGGGTCCGTTAGGGTATGTCTGTTAGGGTCCGTTAGAGTATGTCCGTTAGGGACTGTTAGGGTATGTCCGTTAGGGTCCGCTAGGGTCTGTAAGGGTAAGTCCGTTAGTGTCTGTCTGTTAGGGTCTGTCTGTTAGGGTCCGATAGGGTCCGTTAGGGTCTTTCCGATAGGGTCCGTTAGGGTCTGTCCGTTAGGGTCTGTTTGGGTCTGTCCGTTAGGGTCTGTCTGTTATGGTGTGTCCGTTAGGGTCTGTCCGTTAGGGTCTGTCCGTTAGGGTCTGTTTGTTAGGGTCTGTCTCTTAGGGTCTGTCCGTTAGGGTCTGTCTGTTAGGGTCTGTTAGGTTATGTCCATTAGGGTCCGTTAGGGTCTGTCTGTTATGGTCTGTACTTTAGGGTCTGTCTGTTAGGGTCTGTCTGTTATGGTCTGTCCATTAGGGTCTGTTTGTTAGGGTCCGTTAGGGTCCGTTAGGGTCTGTTAAGGACCGTTGGGGTCCATTAGCATCTGTTAGGGTCTGTTAGGGTCTGTTAGGGTCTGTTAGTTAAATGTTGACCTTGTTCACCTGCAGGTTCCATCTTTGTGAAACACTACAGTTCAGTTTTAGGTGAAATGCTCCAATAGAATATAATAGAATACAATACAATAGAATAGAATAGAATAAAATAGCATAATGTTTACTTGGGAGTGCTTTTCTTCCTCCTCCTCATCCTCTTCTTCTTCATCATCATCGTCATCATCGTCAGGCATCTCCAAATCGGACTCGGCCTCAGCGATGGGGACCTTCAGGCAAGGAATGTTGTGGTAGTTGCTGGTCAGGTTGCCATGGTTATAGTCTAGGGACTTGACCTCTGACCCCGGCTGGCCTAAGTTCACAAAGGTCAAAGCCAAAATCTCCTTCGTCGTCTTCTCGTCTTCCTCACCGTCGACAGCTGACGATGAAAAATCCGTAAATCACTCAAAATTCATTAAGTCATCAAATCTGTGATTTATAGAACTCCTGGAACACTGAACAAATACTAAACTTTAACCAGGCCTGGTCCTACCGGGGTGGTCTGGACTGATGTGGTTCTTCTTTCCCATCATAGTCCAGATATGTTCCAGGATCCAGGTCTTAGTCCAGGCCACAGCCCTATTGATCCGGTTCAGGGCGATCTGCAAGTTGTTTTCTCCTTCTTCTTCTGGAGCCGCCAGATTATCACCGCTGAACGAGCTCAGCAACAAGGCCAGGAACAGATTCAGGACCTGAAACAAGACCGGGAACAGATTCAGGACCTGTAACAAGACCGGGAACAGATTCAGGACCTGTAACAAGACCGGGAACAGATTCAGGACCTGCAACAAGACCGGGAACAGATTCAAGACCTGTAACAAGACCAGGAACAGATTTAAGACCTGTAACAAGACCGGGAACAGATTCAGGACCTGCAACAAGACCGGGAACAGATTCAAGACCTGAAACCAAACCAGGAACAGGTTCTTTGTGGCTGCAGAGACTCACCACCAGGTTGCCGATGACGAGGACCATCATGAAGACAATCAGGCACATGGTCTGACCCGAGACCTCCATGCAGTCCCACATGGTCTCGATCCACTCGCCACACAGGACCCTGAAGATGATGAGGAAGGCGTGGAAGAAGTCGTACATGTGCCAGCGAGGAAGCTCGCAGTCGGACGCGATGCGACAGACGCAGTCTTTGTAGTTCTTTCCGAACAGCTGCATGCCGACGACGGCGAAGATGAAGACAATGATGGCGAGGACCAGAGTCAGGTTCCCCAGAGCGCCCACCGAGTTCCCGATGATCTTTATCAACATGTTGAGGGTCGGCCACGACTTGGCCAGCTTAAACACTCGCATCTGGACATGAGAAAGGCAGGTAGACAGGTGAGGAGACAGACAGGTAGACAGACAGGTGAGGAAACAGACAGGTAGACAGACAGGTGAGGAGACAGACAGGTAGACAGACAGGTGAGGAAACAGGCAGGTAGACAAATAGGTGAGGAAACAGACAGGTGAGGAAACAGGCAGGTAGATAGATAGGTGAGGAAACAGACGGGTAGACAGACAGGTGAGGAGACAGACAGGTAGACAGACAGGTGAGGAAACAGGCAGGTAGACAAATAGGTGAGGAAACAGACAGGTGAGGAAACAGGCAGGTAGATAGACAGGTAGACAGGTGAGGAGACAGACAGGTACACAAACAGGTAAGGAGACAGACAGGTAGACAGACAGGTAGACAGGTGAGGAGACAGACAGGTAGATAGACAGACAGGTGAGGAAACAGGCAGGTGAGGAGACAGACATGTAGACAGATAGGTGAAGAGACAGACAGGTAGACAGACAAGTGAGGAGACAGACAGGTAGACATACAGGTAGACAGACAGACAGACAGGTAGATAGACAGGCAGATAGACAGGTAGACAGACAGACAGGTAGACAGACAGGTAGATAGACAGGTAGACAGACAGGTAGACAGACAGGTAGATAGACAGGTAGATAGACAGGTAGACAGACAGGTGAGGAGACAAACAGGTACACAGACAGGTGAGGAAACAGACGGGTAGATAGACAGGTAGACAGACAGGTAGACAGACAGACAGATAGGTAGACAGACAGGTGAGGAAACAGACGGGTAGACAGACAGGTAGACAGACAGGTAGACAGAAAGGTGAGAAAACAGACAGGTAGATAGACAGGTAGACAGACAGACAGGTAGACAGACAGGTAGGCAGACAGACAGGTAGACAGTGATTTGATTGGTTAAAAGTAGTGTTTGGTATAACTGATGATGTCACACTGACCAATCGGAAGGAGCGCAGCACCGACAGGCCCTGAACGTCAGCCAATCCCAGCTCCACCAGACTCATGGTGACGATGATGCTGTCGAAGATGTTCCAGCCCACCTGTAACCGAGGCAACAGCACAGACAACAGACACAGACACGTGTTACCGTGGGAACAGAGAGAGAGAGACACTTCCTGTTCCACCGTCGCCAAGGCAAACAAACAAACAGGAAGTCTGACCTGGAAGTAGTAATACGGGTCCATGGCCAGAAGTTTGAGGACCATCTCAGCCGTGAAGATCCCTGTGAAGACCTGAGAGGGGTCAGAGGTCAAGAGGTCAGAGGTCAGAGGTCAGCACCAGGAACGAGAGGTTTGGATACTTTTATTTATGTACTGTGAATCGTCTTCATCACTGACCAGATTTCCGATGCTCAGAACCTCCTCGAACTCCTCCGTCATCGGGTAGTGCTCCATGGCCATGAAGACGGTGTTGAGGACGATGCAGATGGTGATGCCGAGGTCGACGAACGGGTCCATGACGAAGATGTAAAGGTACCCCTTGAGCCGCCGCCAGCAGCCGCAGCAGTTCCACTTCAGGAAGATGTCGGAGAAGACGTACCAACATGGAGGACACGGCCGCTGGTCGTCTGCAAAGTCTGAAACACACAAGAAGGTTAGTGAGAGTCCAGGTCCAGGTCCAGGTCCAGGTCCTCTGACTCTGATAGCTCCTCCGTCCTACAGACTAATATTACGTCTTTATTCTCGTAATATTCTGACTTTATTGTGTAAATCTCAGATGTGTTTTCCCTCAATGTGGCCCTAATACTCCGTAGTACATTGTCTCTTTGGCCCTCACTGCATTAGACTGATATTCTATATACTGAGACTATAAACTGAGTTACCTTCATCACAATGATCACGTTTTGTGGCTCCAAACAGATTTTTTTTTATTTTATTTTTTGGTCTAAAATGTCTCTTTGATAGTAAAGGTTGCTGACCCCTGCATCAGGGCGTTATCTAATGCGGCGTCTACGTATATATGTCTGATGTGTGTCTACCATCCATGGCGTTGTGTTCTTGCTCGTGGCTCGTGGATGGATCCTGTTTGGCGGAGAGCTCCGCCCTGCAGGCCGCCTGCTGTAACAACAGGAAGAAATGATGAGCGGTGCGGTGCGTTCAGGGTCAGCTGGTTAAATGTGGTCAGGTGATCCGTCGTGTCGGGTCGGACCTCCTCCTCTCTCTTCTTCAGCATCTCCAGGATCTGAGCGTACTCCTCCTCCTTCTGTTTGGCCTCGGCCTGCGTGGCCTCGTTCTGCTCGGCGTACGCCATGGCGACCACGGCCAGGATCAGGTTGATGAGGTAGAACGAGCCGAGGAAGATGACGACCACGAAGAAGATCATGTAGGTCTTTCCCGCCGCTCGCAGTGTCTGCAGACAGACAGACAGACAGGTGAGAGACAGACAGGTGAGGGACAGACAGGTGACACACAGACAGACAGGTAAGGAACAGACAGGTGCCTGGGACCCGTGCGTCACTGACCAGCTGGAAGAGGTTCTCCCAGAAGTCCTGGGTCATCAGTCTGAACAGAGACAGGAACGCCCAACCAAACGAGTCGTAGCTGGTGTAGCCGTAGTTTGGGTTCCTCCCCGCCTTCAGACACATGTACCCCTCCGGACAGACCCTGAACACATCGTCATCATCATCACCACCATCATCATCATCATCTATGACATCATCTATGACATCATCATGTTGACAGCAGCAGTGTGGTGAACGTACCCGGCATCAGAGCTGTTTCCACACAGCAGAGCATCAGGTTGACCAGACTGGTAGTAGTAGTTCTCTATCAGAGAGACAGACAGGAAGACAGGAGGAGAGACAGACAGGAAGACAGGAGGAGAGACAGACAGATTACTGACAAGTTCATCCCATGTGGCTAATTAGTACCTTGGACAGGACGCCAATCAGGTATTATTGTAGTAGTAGCAGTATTTGTACCTTGGACAGGTCGTCAATGAGGTATTGTAGTATTAGAGTTAGTAGTAGTCGTATTTATACCTTGGACAGATTGTGGATGAAGTATTTTAGTAGTAGTAATAGTAGTAGTAGTAGTAGTAGTATCATGTTCGTCATACCTGGGTTGTTGATGTACTCGTAGTAATCAAAGGTACCGTTTCCTGTACTGTTTCCTGTACTGTTTCCATGGGTGTCGTTGCCGTAGTAACCGGCGTCGACGTCAGACGTGCCGTTGCCAAGCAACAGCGGCGGGATCAGGACACATTTTTGCCGCAGGTTTCCCATGAAGAGCTGCAGACCAATCAGAGCGAAGACACTGAGACAGAACACCGTCAGGATCATCACGTCAGCCAGCTTCTTTACCGATTGGATGAGAGCGCCGACAATCGTCTTCAGACCTGAGGGGGGAGGGGGCGGGGTTAAGAACCCGACCGACCAATCAGAACTGTGAACTCTCACTCCGACACTCTGACACACTGACCAGGGATCACTGTGATCGTCTTCAGAGCTCGAAGGACTCTGAATGTCCTCAACACTGAAACGTTCCCCAAATCTACGAACTCTGTCAGGTATCTGAAACACAGAGAGACACCTTCATGACTGTCTTCATCATCATCATCATCATCATCATCATCATCATCGTGTATCTCAGGTGTGCTGGGAGTATTACGCCATGCTGATGACCATGAAGTCCAGCCAGTTCCACGGGTCTTTGAGGAAGGTGAAACCACCGACACAGAATCCTCTGGACAGAACTTTGGTCGTTGCTTCAAACGTGTAGATGAATGTAAACACGTACCTGTTCAACGACAGACAAGTACTTCAGACAAGTACTTCAGACAAGTACTTCAGACAAGTACTTCAGACAAGTACTCCAGACAAATACTTCAGACAAGTACTTCAGACAAGTTGACCTCTAATAGTTAAGGTCAGATAACGACCTCTAATAGTTAAGGTTCGACCTCTAATGGTTAAGGTTCGATCTCTAATGGTTAAGGTTGGACCTCTAAGGTGTGTATTATTGGTGTGTATTATTGGTGTGTATTGGTGTGTGTATTATTGGTGTGTATTATTGGTGTGTATTATGGTGTGTATTGGTGTGTGTATTATTGGTGTGTATTATTGGTGTGTATTATGGTGTGTATTGGTGTGTGTATTATTGGTGTGTATTGGTGTGTATTATCGTTGCGTGGACTCACTCCACCGTCTTGCTCCACGGCGGAGGATCGCTCAGCGTCATGAAGGCACAGTTGGCCAGAATGGTGACCATGATGAACAAACTGAATAACGTTCTGCTCTTAAGGAAAGACAAACATCATCAGCTGATCGTTTATTAATAAGCTGCCGCTTTCATTGGCCAATCAGGGAGCAGGACAGTGTGACATCATAAAGGATATGAGTGGATGAGGATCCGGATGGCGACGATCCTCAGCGGGTTCAACGGACCCAGCAGGTAGCACGCCGGGTCAGAGTTAAACCTCTGGATGATGTTTCCTTTACCCAGCACGATGAACGTCTGCAGAGAGACAGACAGGTCAGAGAGAGAGAGACAGGTTAGAGAGAGAGAGGCAGACAGGTTAGAGAGAGAGAGACAGGTTAGATAGAGAGAGACAGGTTAGAAAGAGACAGACAGGTTAGAGATAGAGAGACAGGTTAGAGAAAGACAGACAGGTTAGAGAGAGAGAGACAGGTTAGATATAGAGAGACAGGTTAGAGAGAGACAGACAGGTCAGAGGGACAGAGACAGGTTAGAGAGAGAGAGACAGTTCAGAGAGAGACAGGTTAGAGAGAGAGAGAGACAGGTCAGAGAGACAGACAGGTCAGAGAGAGAGAGACAGGTCAGAGAGAGACAGGTTAGAGAGAGAGACAGACAGGTCAGAGAGAGAGAGACAGGTCAGAGAGAGACAGACAGGTCAGAGGGACAGAGACAGGTTAGAGAAAGAGAGACAGGTCAGAGACAGACAGGTCAGAGGGAC